>JAJJWW010010424.1:0-244447 GCA_023531295.1 Papaver armeniacum
GTCCTTAAATCTATCTTTTCAACAACTACCAAAGTAATTGTTAAGATTATGCAATCAATACTTCGAATCACAAAGAATCATAGTGATGTCGATCTACTCAACTAATCAATCAAGATTATCACAAAGATAAACCGATTATAGTTGGATCCCCAGCCGATCAAGTTTTGTGCACACCAAAGATTATAAACCCAAATCAGAAATCTTCTTCGTCTTCAATTCTTCTTAGATCTTCAATAAACACCTGCATACAATCAACTTGAATCTCTTTTGATCAATCACACATAGAACGGAGTCTATTAACAATGGAATATCACAAGACGTCTTTAGATCTACAAATAGTCTAAAGATCCCCGTCGAAACTTTGATCTAGTTTGAGTAAATCTTATATCAGAAGAGAAGATTCTCAAGCATAAACAAACTAGGTGCAATCAAAGTTCAACAACCGTTAGTCAATCAAATCAATCGAAAACTAATAATAAACTACAATTATCTAGTTTCCCACCAACGGTACTCGTAGAGCTTCCCAATCCCAAAGAAGTCTTTAAAACGAGCGGTCGTAAGAGATTACGCCTAATTAGGGTACTTTCCTCTCCGAATAGAAGGCTCCACCAGTAACAACACAATAAGGTAGTTTTGCTGGCTCTGAGGATTAGTTTGCTCGAAATGCAAACTTCAATATTTATAGACCAAGGAAGTTTGGACACCAAGGAATTTCCAAAACCGAAAATATTCTCAAGATATGCAATATATTTCCCAATTCGGTTTCCATAATTCCTGGAAATGCTTTGTCCAAATATTGACCGAAATCTCAGTAGAAAATCTCCAATTAGGAAATGCACATTACCAATTTTTATTTTCTTAAGATATGCGTTTTAATTGATGGAAAAAATCTCCAATTAGTAAATGCATTCTCAATTTATTTCGATCCGGGATTCTCCTTTAGCTATTAAGGAATATCTTTGAACAATAAAAGATAAGCGCACGCACATGTTCAAAGTATGTCGACATCTTTACTTTGTAAATCCTTTTTCATATTTACAATCTTGGAACCGATTTTCCACACTTCCAAACAAGTTTAGAATTGGTTCATCTGACTTCCAAGAACTATGTGATTGATTATCCTAGCAAATCACCAATCATGGGTTTCACGGTTCTACCAAAACAAGTTTCGGTTCTACCTCCATGTGGGTACTAGGATCAGTCATACTAGCTTTCCAAAATTTGGTTGACTAGGTACTAGGATCGGTTACCACATATTTATGGTATCTAACTTGTATTCGGTTGCACAAGTCATACGATCGGTTACCAATATCTAAGACTTGTTGTACCTCTTACAAGGACCGATTCCCCCTTTGATTGTGATTGGTTGCACCTCTTACTAGGATCGGTTCCCGAATGTCTAGAGTTGGTCATACCAATTACAACAAATCGATCATACCATCTCAGGTGATTACTTAAGATCGGTTTCACTAATAAAAGTAATACCAATACAAAAGTCAGGCCTTGTGAATAGTTTTACCAAGATACATAAACAAGTTATGAGAGGTTATACTAAACATACATATTGGTAATCCAAATATTTGCAATGAATAACAATACCAATAAGCCTAGCAATTTCCCTTTCGATTCATAAAACAAGTTTATGAATTGTACTTCCTTTAAACGAATGTAAAACATTGTTTCCTAGGAAGAAATCTTCACCAATACCCATACATAATCACAATAGCATTCATACGATTATGTCGATGTCTATATATGAAGTTCAAAAGATAGACGTTATACTTCGTATTGTAATTCCTTAATACTATGTCTAACTAGAGTATAATCATTCATGGCGTCATGATTATGTTTTAAATATGCACGACTTGAAAGATACGTTAGGGAATGAAACAATTCAAGTCAAATATTACTAACCTCAAGTGGAAGGATGATGTCGTCGTTGTAGCTCCTTACTTCTTCACATTCTTCAAGTCCTCACGTAATACTTGTAATGTCTCATATCCTAATACTTTCAAGCTAACCTATACGAAGCTGACTCTAGTAAATAATCAAGCGACTCTTTAAATGAGTTTTGGTTCACTAAAATATGACAACCAAACTTGACATACCAACGCTTGGTGGGTTCAACCGAGCTATGCTCTAACAATCTCCCCCTTTGTCAATTTTAGTGACAAAACTAAAATCATATGGATAAACAAATTACAAGAATTCATTACACATACGCTTGATTCCCATTTTCAACAACACAATAACCTGTATACATTCAATCCATAAATGCCGCTGTTGACATTATAATAACAAATCTAATACTCCCCCTAAAGGTAAGATAGGTAGATTTTCAATCCGCATGTCTTTGTTATACCCTTTGTAGTCCATATAACTACAAGTATCAATATGATATGCTACTCCCTCTTAGTCTATACTTTACTCTTTCGTTAGATATAACGTTTAAGCACCAATGTCCTTTCCTTAGTGATACCAAATCACTTGTTTAATCCATATATTTCTCCCCCTTTTTGACACAAAATGACAAAGGTACGAGCAAATAAAAGACAAACCGAAAGGATCCTACAAATCTCAAAAGACTTACAACCTATAAGAGTTAAGCACGAGGGTTCCACACACTATTTTTGATAACCAATATCAAAACCGAAACTACAAAGTATTTTGTTTTGATATGTTACCAAGGAAACAATTGCCCGAAGTAATTTTCCCTAATAGTTTAGCAAACCAAAAATCGACTAAGCACCTTAGTTCCTTTGCTAAACCGATTGCACAAATACAATCACTTGTTCGATAAGACCAAAATAAAGATCAGAATTAACTCTATTTTTCTCATCAGGTTCTAATTATTCAAACAATAACTTAGACCTTTCACTTTTAAACAAGACAAGTACTAGGTTAGTTAACTAGCATTTCTTGTTAAGGCATTCGATTAGACTTGAATAACCGAAACCTCCACTTTGATAAGTCTAACTAAGATCATAATTAATTTAGTTTCTCTTATCCGGAATCGAATTGGACTAAACAATTCATCCCAAAAACCTTTTGTTAAGCCATAAACAATTCATACAAACCAAATAAATCAACTTGCATAATTATTTACCTCAACCAGAAGCAATTGAAACAACATAGACATTAAAGTACCGCAATTGCACCGTAATTTTGTAAGCCTAAACAATTGATACCAAACAATAAAGCAAGATAACAATAGTTTTTCTTAACCGGAAACAATTGAATCACACACACATCCGTACACAAATAATGGAATAAAACATCAATTGTATCGAAATTTTGTTAATAAGCAAAAGAAATAAAATTAGGCTTTTCTTAAACATGAAAATGATTAACTAACAAATTTGTTACCTCAAGTTCCGCATCCTCTTCTCCCCAGAAAAATATGTCATTAAGCACCAGGTCAAGATAGAACTCTCCCCCATTGTGTTGTCATCCTCTCGCAAGACAAAAGAACAACAACAAAAACCAACCTTTACCAGAGAAAGGTTGAAAACCGGTTTTAACTAATGCAATGCAAAAGTTGAAACCACGAAACACATATGCTTTTATGCTAAACCAAACGATTCAACATATTGTGAGTTTTTCACATATTAGTTTCAATCAGAACCCCTTATGATCCTTTGATAAAGCCTACCAACAAGGGCTAGAACTTAATCGTGCTAAACCAAAAATTCACCCAAACTATAAGGGTTCACATCATATGAGATCGAATATTAAGGTTAAGAAAACCGAAATCAAACATCCCATAAACATACATAGCAATAAGATAAAGCATTCAAGCACATGCTATGTAAACGAAAACTATCACAATGAAAATTATAAACTAATAATTTTATTCATAAATAAGATAGTTTTATTCATAATAGACCTTATACAATTTATTGAAAGAATTCAAAAACTGATGTCTATTTCTCTTGATTAAGTATTACAACAAATAACTTAATCTCTAGTGGTGCTCTTATTGTTCACTGAGATTTCTTCAGTGTTCAAACTTTTGAATCATGTCTCAAGAGACTTGTCTGCAACCACTTCTTGTTTCTCAAGTTTTTTTTAACTTGAACCTTCATATCAGCAAGATCATCTTTTGTTTCCTCAATCTTTTCTTTGAGCCAATCTTGATTTTGAACCGTCATTATGAGGTTAGTTCTCAGTTCTTTAAAACCATGGATATAGTCAATCATACTATCAGAACGAATCCACTTGGTTTCGGTTGGATTTTTTGTAAATCGTAAGCCAACGAGACATGACTCATCTTGTGATCCAACGGAACTATCAGAATCATAATCAGACATGATTTTTGATATGATTTTATTCTTCCTTTATGTATTGATTCCTTGACAATCCTTAACCTTTTGAGCTTCCCTCCTATTAGCCTTTGTGACACTGCGAGTTATTGGAGGCATGCTCGGTTATTTAAATAGGGATTGATCAGGGTTTCAGAATACATGCAGGAGATAGTTTCTCTTTAAGAAGAGGCAACTCTCGGACCGAAAATATCAGGAAATTCTGAAAATATTAAAAGAATATATTTTATTTTCTTTGTCCAAACTTCTCATGCTGGAAGGTTTATTAAAATTCGAAAATTCTAAATAAAACCTATTTTTGGAAGATCATGATAAGCATGAACAATTTTTTAGACAGACATGGATTCGCAGTCATCCATAAAGTGTCACAAATTTTTCTGAAAAACAAACACAAAAAAATGTGCTCTCGTTTTATTGTGCTTTTCTCATCCATAATTAAGAGAACGGAAGAGGATGAGAGTGCACAATTTCGATACAACTAGGTTGTATCGCAGGAAGTTTTTTCTAGCTTACAGCGAGTATCATAAACATAGTTCATGTGGGAATTTCGCCCCAAAATATTTTCTCCCAGAATAGTGATGTTTTCTAACTCTCGAGATGTGATCATGTGGAGAAGATGTACGATGTGAGAATTTTCGAGAGATAGATAAATCTCTCTTAATTCACAATGAGATTTTCATACGATTTTCTCATTCTAAGGATTTCCTTATGATGCACATCAAGCATAATTATCTCAAAACAATTATGGGAAATTCCTGATTGTTTCCTTTGGCAGAGATTCTCTCTTTCCCTTTTTTCTGGAATCGTTCTTCATCAAAACAAGAATTGTTTCGATATGGGTGAGGAGGAACCTTTTTTCAGAAGCGATTATCAACTCTTTCTTCTGTAAAAGTCGATGGACCGAGTCGAGACAATACAACTAATCGGCTCACACTTCGTGGGATCGTCTATGTATACGAGATCGAGACAATACGACAACAAGATAACTTGTGTGATTGACGATGGATACAAGATCGAGACAATACAACAACGAAGTATGTTTACTTGATAATAGGTTCGGACTTAACCAAACACAATAGGATTGCTATCAAGTAAATAAGAATTAACGTTTGTGTATTTTACTTCTAATTATAATAAAAATAATTATAATTGCGGAAATAGAAAAGTAAAAGACACATCAAGATTTTGTTAACGAGGAAACCGCAAATGCAGAAAACCCCGGGACCTTGTCCAGAATTGAATACTCTCACGATTAAGCCGCTATACAAAATCTAAACCAACTTCGTATAGTTGAGACCAAGCAACTAAACCTATAGTTCACCTAGTTCCGTATGTATCCCTGCGCCTCCAACTTGCAATAAGTCACGCACTTGGAACAATTCCTTTGGTTCGTATTCCAAACACTAAAAGAACAACAAATCTGTTCGGTAACAACTCTTTTCAAACAAGTGATATGAGTTTGACAAAAGGCTCTTCCGTTTATCCTAATAAACTCCTTTGTCCGGTCCTTAGATCTATCTTTTCAACAACTACCAAAGTAATTGTTAAGATTATGCAATCAATACTTCGAATCACAAAGAATCGTATTGATGCCGATCTACTCAACTAATCAATCAAGATTATCACAAATATAAACCGATTATAGTTGGATCCCCAGCCGATCAAGTTTTGTGCACACCAAAGATTATGAACCCAAATCAGAAATATTCTTCGTCTTCAAATCTTCTTAGATCTTCAATAAACACCTGCACACAATCAACTTGAATCTCTTGTGATCAATCACACACGTAACTGAGTCTAACAATGGACTATCACAAGACGTCTTTAGATCTACAAACAGTCTAAAGATCCCCGTCGAAACTTCGACCTAGTTTGAGTGAATCTTATATCAGAAGAGAAGATTCTCAAGCATAATTAAACAAACTAGGTGCAATCAAAGTTCAACAACCGTTAGTCAATTAAATCAATCGAAAACTAATAATAAACTGCAATTATCTAGTTTCCCACAAACGGTACTCGTAGAGCTTCCCAATCCCAAAGAAGTCTTTAAAACGAGCGGTCGTAAGAGATTTCGCCTAATTAGGTACTTTCTCTCCGAATAGACGGCTCCACCAGTAACAACACAACAAGGTAGTTTTGCTGGCTCTGAGGATTAGTTTGCTTGAAATGCAAACTTCAATATTTATAGACCAAGGAAGTTTGGACACCAAGGAATTTCCTTAACCGAAAATATTCTCAAGATATGCAATATAATTCCAAATTCGGTTTCCATAATTTCTGGAAATGCTTTGTCCAAATATTGACCGAAATCTCAGTAGAAAATCTCCAATATAAATAATATAATGTGGAAAAGGAAAAACACAAGACACCAGAAATTTTGTTAACAAGGAAACCGCAATAGCAGAAAAACCCCGGAACCTCGTCCAGATTTGAACACCATACTATATTAATCCGCTACAGACATAAGCCTACTATCAGACTTCGAACTAGAATGTAATTGAAACCGAATCCACCCTCCAAGTGATTCAGTTACAGTCGCACTCCTTAGGTCTCTTAAACCTCACAAGGCTCTACGCACTTGATTCCCTTAGCGGACGTCCTTTACATAAGAGTTGCTTCAGCCGTAGTGAAGACTTTTAATACCAATCTGCCTCTAACATATAAGCCTATGTGATTTTATTTTAGATCAAAGATCAAGTTGTGGAAATATTTTTGTAATAGACAAGCTAGCAAAACACACAAATCTGGAACTTACGACTCTCGAAGAGCATCCTAGATTCTTAACCACCTCTCAAGAACAATCTTCAAAAGATCAACTAAGATCACTTTTCTGATATATATCTTGAGGAATCAAAAAATCTGAGACAAAGAGAACTTTATGATTTATATCTATCTTGCCTGAAAGAGATTACGAGAACCTCGATAACAACAAAGCAAGATCAGGATTCACGAACTATCAAGGTAAGGATAGTAGGACATGGTTTCACGAATCCCCAAAGCGAATTCTTTTAGTTGTAGACCTAATTATGTTTCTCGGAGGTAACCTAGGTCAATAGAGGACGACTCTAGAATCAACTAGGACACAAAGTGTCGAGGATTGATTTCCGCTTAAAAGAGCATCTATATTTATAGTTTTTCCAAAGCCAGGGGTTGCTTAGAATTCAAGCTAAGATAACTTGAGAATCAAGCAAAATCTATTCTTGAAAAATATAATAGAAGAATATACACTTAAGTTTGGTTACTCAACCGTGTATAGTGACCATTCGGTTTGGCAAGTTAGCCAAAGAACTAAAAGCAATATTCATTCAAACACTTAAGAGTTTAATCATGATGCACACCCATAAGTGTTTAAGTAATCAATGAAGTCTTAGAAGTGTCTAAGAGAGTTATATTAATGCTAAACATATTATGAAAATAAGTCTTTGAGCATTTACTAAAATATAAACTGCGATAGTTGGTACAACGGTTTGCCAATCATAGGGCTTGTTCACGAGTCAGGGTGCAATGGTTCGTGAACCAGGTTTGCCAACCCTACAAGACTTCCGAATTTAGTTGACAATGATCGTGATCGCTAGCCTATTATTCCAACTTTGGAAATTAGTTCACCATGGTTCACCAACCAGGTTCGTGAACTGCTCCTAATCGAACTACGGTTTGCGAATCGGTTCGCTAACCTTCATATATTTTTGAAACTCATATATCTATAGTTTGCAAATTGGTTTGCCAACCTTCCCCGAGTAGAAATATTAGTAAGTTCAATATTTGTCTCTTATGATGTTGGAAACATTCCAAAGTGATAAAATCATTTGCATGGGAAATTTTCAATTGATCTACAAATTAATTCATTGAACTAAAATTATTAAGGACCTTGAACATCTTTACTTAGAATCATATTTCGAGATTTTTCACAAGACTAGCTTGACTCGAAACGTCTTCTTTGTAAACTACTAGAAGTCATACGACATAGTCTCAATATATAGAATGGTGAGATAGTGAGTAAATAGAACGGTTCGGTCTTCACATACCTGATATAGAAGTTCTCCAAATGTCTTCGTCGATCTTCAGTCTTCAAGGGTGATCTCTGATACTCAACTACAAATTCTAACCTAGTCTGAGACTTGACTTAGTAGACTAGAAATCAAGATATAATTTTGCTCATCTAACATTGACAATAAGCTTGAGACAACAAAACTTGTGGGTTCAACCGAGCAATGCTCTAACAGTTAGGTGGCATCAAAATGAGTTATATGAGTTGGCATCAAGATAAAATAGTAAGATAACGAACAAAAGTTATAAACCACTTGAAATCCGGTGGTGGTTCATCGAATATGTATAATCCTAACACCGATGTCTTTTCATCTCGATTAAATTCGAGTTAAAAACACTCTCAGGTTAAACTTGCAACGACCAAGTAGCTATCCAAAAATGGGCGACCTCAAGGGAAGTTATTACTTTGGATGACTACAATAGTGTATGTTTGAAAATCTTACGAATTAGGAAGACCACAACGGTCAAATTGGACAATTTTGATGAGCCATATCATTGCAAATTATATCAGACCGATGATAAGTCACATGTCGAGGGAAAAGGATACACTGGATGGGTTAGTCCAAGTACTTACCTCATGAATCATGATGAATACAAAACGTTTAGAAAGATCGACTATATATTTGAGTCGATGACGATTTTATCATAAGGTGGTGAGATTTTCACACCCCTGAATTATTGTACTTCTTTGATGAATGAAATGCAAGTAATTATTTGAGCTTTTTCTGACACCGAAACATATTCGGCACTATTGATTTCAAACTCTGATAGGTGACCGCCAGATCAAACTGAGAATCACCTGTATAAATCACTGGATTCCTAGAGGCGGATTGTTACCTAACATCCAAAAATCAGGTTGAGTCGATTCGATGGATGGATTAATTATAGAGAAATTGGGTCAATTGCCCAATATTTTTAAAACATGGTTCTAAAGGAAGAGTAAAAATTTGTATGGGTGAAATGGACACAAAAAAAAAGCAAGAATGAATCTGGATTCATCCTGGATTAAACTTAAAAAATAGCGAGGGTGAAACTGCATGCATCCTGATGTAAATTAAAAATAAGAAAAAGTATTTAAAAATGGGTAGGATGAAACTGCTTACATCCTGACTATTTTTACATTCTCGTCCATTTAAACAATATCAAATTTTACATGTCTTTTTCACCCAGGAATTGTTGTTATTGGGTTAATTGACCAATTTTGTGTTAATTGTACGGTAGATAATATAACTTTCAATTTGTATCTAAAACCCAATCCAAAATCTCATTCAAATAAAAAGAAATACATGTCAAATTAGGAGACATTGGTTAATTAGCACTAAACATACGGAGGAAAAGGAATTACAGCACAAAAAAACAAGGCAAAAAGATGAAATAGGAATGACAAGTTCCTTGGACAAGGTTACGCATGGGATCCATTGTTGAATTTCTTGGCATCTTCGGTTGCAGCATTGGCAGAAGCATAGTAGGATACACAAAATAGTCCATGAACAAAACATAATATCCCTCCAATGGATAGAAATTTGTTGTGTGAGATCCCGCACGATGACCTATTTTTTGAGTTCGCCAGTGCTCCTATTATCAATACCGAGAATCCAACAACTAATACAATCCTGAATCATCAGCAGACCAATAAATTAGTTCCATTGAAGATTAAAATTAAGATACTTAATTCCTGCTTTAATCATCGTTCAGGTACTATACATGTAATTATCGGGGCCATAAACGTCATGAAGAAGGGTAAGTACTTAAACTAATGTTCAAGGTCATGGTTTGACTCTGACCCTGTTGCCTTGCCTAACTGTATTGATCAGGCCCTAACACGTGCATACGTCATACGTCGACAGAGAATAACTAAGAAAACAAGAAAATTGGTTGGAGCCTCTGAAGGACAGATTTTTCCTTTGGCTTTGCTTTTAAAAGCACATCATCTTTCTTTTCTTTACCTTCAGTTTTCTCAAACCAGGCCGATCCTTGCCTAAAGACAATCAACTTAGAGGCTGACACCAGCTTGAAGAACATATATTTCCTTTTATCTCAAAGGACATTGTGCCCTTTTTGTATTTTTGGGCCTTTAGATATGATTTTTCAAAATGTGTAGTGTGTGCCTAAAGTTCAACTTTGAGAATGTATGTTATTTTCTGAAGCATATCTTTGTTATTAAATTAAGCTTAACTAATAAATAAATGGTTTCAAGGACTGGTAGTGTAAATTACCAAGAAAGAACGAAGCAAGCAGCTGCCAATTGTTTGTTAGCAGAAGATCTATCCAACTCATCTTTTGAACAAATACAGACACACCCACCAAGCAAGGTAGCTATAACATGAGCTAGAGCCAGGAGTGAAGCTGCAGCTAACCCTAACTTGAAAGCTTCACTGCTTGGTTCTTTACATTCAAATATCCAAAGCTTTAAATGTTTTACCTGCATATTAATTAAATTTCACTGTATATGTCAAATGTCTCTCCTTAAAATGTGAAATTGGTTTCCAAAATAGAAGTAGAAATGCTTAAACATGAAATTCACCTTGTTCTGAGCAACCTCTGCTTGGATTCCAAGTACCCCAGCTACTATGTCCAGGCAGACAATCAACAGGCAGATCAGTGCAGCTATTGCTTGATGCTTTCCCATTTTTGATCTAATGTTCGAAATCCTACTCCACAGATGATATGATGAAGGATGAAGAGAAAAAAGAGGGTCTGAATGGAAATGAATTTGACACAATAAGGATACTTTTGTGAGGAAGCAAAGAAGCTCTTAACTTCTTACGAGAGCATAAAGATGAAGTGGAGAACGGGGTGAGAATAAATTAAGTTGAAAACAGTGAGAACTATATATGGTTACCTTGGTGATATTTATCATCATCATCATCTACTACACGGATAACTAATTATGTGAGAAGGAATTTAAAGAAAAGCTTCTTTCATCTTTACAGTTTTCTTCCTCTACTTTCTTCCCTCTCTTTTTTTCTACTTTTTATTACATTCTCATTTCCTCGGGTCTTTGAAATATTCTTTACATGGGAGACAAGAAAAGTAGAGAATCACCAGCTCTATATTTGAGCCTATCTTTTCTTTAGTTACATTTTCTTTTTCTTTGTCTGAATTTAGACCCATGTTTCATGGAACCAAATTGTCTATCACAATCCTGTTTGTAAAGATTTCCTGATCAACATAAGGGTTAAAATCTTTTAGCTATTAGTAAAAGTAATTCCAAATCTATTCATAATAATAATACTCTTACATTGTAATACCAATATGTGCCACTCAGAATACATGAATAAAATTATAATGCCAGCGACTCAGTGAACAGAAAATGAAACCAACTGGTATGCACAAGGGGACATGTTAACCGACCATTTTTATACTTTAGAAGCTAATGTTTCTGTGAGGACAATATGTGGTTTTATATTTTTTTTAATTTTTTCTCCATAAAATGATTCTCTCGTTGTGTACAACATTCTCGCAAAAAACGCATTACCACCTATTGATTTGATAATAGTATATCCGATGGTTAAGAAAATATATTTCCTCCGTCCCATTATTAGTTAACCTATTTTATAACTAATAGTGGGACGGAGATAGTATTTGATTTCCGTCCAAAGAATGTGATGTTGTAGGATCAGAATATCGCAACATCAATACCTTTGCGAAATCTTTATACGACACACTGCGAAGATATCGCAAACTGGTTACAGAAATGACGCAATAGATGACGACAGCCAAAACACGAGAAAGATATGGAGACCGAGCGAGATTTAGGAGTGTTGCGAAATCTAACATTTGTATACTTGCGAGAATATCACAAGTCAGATCCTAAAATAAAGGACAACTTAGCTGTCACCCACTATGTAATATCCTATATAAAGAGCCGAGCAGGCTTAAGAGAAGGGGGAGATCTTTTTAGAGTGGAGGGAAAGTTTTGAGGAGAGAGAAAGTCTAGAGCAATATTGTATTCTTGATTTCATTTCTTCTTTGTAAAATTCTTTAACTCAATTAATAAAAAGAGTGATTGCTGATCTTAAAGATGGGTTGATTATTATGAATTCTTGTGAGGGATGTATTGTAGGATTTCCTGCAACTACATATTGGCGCTAGAAACAGGGAGATTGTGATTTGAAAGAATTTGGAGTAGTAGATGAAGAATTTCATATAATTTTCAACAACTCATTAAGATTGAAAAATGGCTAGAAGAAGAAATACTTCAAAACAACCAACAACTATTAGAAGGAGTAGGAGGCTTGCTGGAAAAGGGAGAGATGAAATGGAGGAATCTTCAAGAGTGAACACAAGAAACAATGGAGAAAATCAAGTTCAACCGCCAATCCAACGTACACCAATACAAAATAGAATTGTGGATTATGACAGAGTAAGTGTACATACTTGGCGATCAGATTTTGTAGATGAAATGAGAGAAGAGCAGCAATTAGGAAGCAATGAACGAGAGGAGAGAGACCAAGAAGTAATTGGAGGAATAATTCATGAAAATGAAGGGATTGCAGCGTTAGAGGCATTGAGGCAAAGAATACATGAAGAAAGGCGATTAGAAGCAGAAGAACGTACAAATCTGACAAGGCAAAATCATGAGTTGAGGATGGAGAACATGAGATTACAAAATAGAAGGTCAAGAAGCACTACAAGATCAAGTTCAAGATCAGTTAGAGAAGAAATAAGACGAAATTCGCCTGTAGAAAATGCTAATGAAGATACTCGAGAGGAAATACAAAATCCAGACGAAGAACGTCGTGAAAGAAGAGAAATAATAGAAGATCGTTATATTCCACATGGTGAAATTCTTCAAAATGGACAAAACAACGGAAATCAGGGAAATAGGCAACGTCAGGAACGAAATAATCAAGATGGCGAAGAAAATCAAGGAGAAGGAAGGAGAACATTACATGGGAGAGAAGTTCAAAGAAATCGACAAATAATTGAAGATGAAATCGAAAGACATTACACTGAACAAGCACGCTTAGCTTGCGAGAGGGAAAGACTGAGAGCAAAAGTGGAAGAACAAGAGTTACAAGAGGCAATTCGCCTGAACAATCATGATAATCGAGAGAGAAGGCGTGAACAAAATCGCAATAATGTTAATATCAATGAAGAATATGATAGAGTACAAAGGAGAGCTGAAAGGCGGAAGAGAAAATGAGAAATATAACGGTGTGCGAATTCATGAAAGGAATGAAAGAGAAGATCGCAGAGAAAGACGAGAAGAAAATGATGAACAAGAAAATCAAAACAGATATGAACGCAGAAGAAGAGAGGCGGAGTTAAAAAGACCAATGTATCCAAATTTTTGTGTAAATGAACAAATTTTGAGAGAACTAGCGGAAATGAGAGGAATGTTAAATAATAAAAGAGAAGGAGGTAGGAGACAACTGGATGAAGCCATAGAAGAAGCTGCGAAAACCCCATTCACACAAGAAGTACAATTAGGAGGAATACCCCCAAAGTGAAATCTACCCGCGTTAACCAAAGATTTTTGACGGAACAACTTGTGCAAAAGACAACACATCAAAGCTTATGTGAGATGTATGCTACAATGGGAAAACCATGATGTTGTATTATGCAAATATTTTGCATCAAATTTAACAGAGAGGCCTTGAAATGGTTTGAAGGTTTGCCAAAGAATACTATAACATCTTTCAACCATTTGCGAGTGCTACATTTTTAGGGGCGTATATAAGTAACAATTCCTCGCGACCGACATTGAAGATGTATTTGGGTTAAAGCAAAGGGTTGGCGAAAGTTTGAAACATCTAACCATGAGGTGGAAGACAATGTTGTAGATGGGGCAAAACGATTTGCTGGTTTTTTACGGAATTGAGGAGACGAACGTGTAGAGGAGACTCCTTGAACCGAGCGAAATGTTCAGCCTCACACAGATGCACTGCAAGAAGGAGTGCTTTGAATTCGAGAGATCAATACGCAGTACTTCGGCCTAAACCAATACAATGGCCGTTCCAGAGTAAATTCGGTCACAAGAGAGGATGGGTCGGTCTCAGTAGGAGGGAAGTCGAGAAATGTGTGAGATCAATGGTGATCGAAGATTGTAGGTGTGTTGTGTATTCCGAAAATAAGATAAGTTCGAATGATTGAATTTGCTCGTTGAGAGTTGGATTGTTAATCTCGTGTTGTCTTTTGACCCGAGATTGTCCTTGTTTCAATCATGATTCGAGACTTATTTATATTGTTGGAATTGAAAACACCATGATCTCATGAAGTGTGATAATTGATGGAATCAAAGAATGGGGAAGTGGAAATCATGTTAAAACCAGTTGCTCAACGTGCGGATACTTGGTTGATTTTCCATCCACTACTTTGTTAACTCCTTCAACTGATTGCACGACTTGCTCACATTCTCATCGTGTGTATTGTAGTAGCGGGAAATCGCGGGAAATCCCACACTACACCCCTTACTCAATTTTGCTTAATTAATCCATTGAAAGATGTAAGATCAAGAATATTTATTGATTGAGTCCATGAAATGTTTACACAGATAATAGAATTACACTTAGAAGTTAAAATGCTCTTCAACTTTTCTCTCCTATTGACTTGCTTAACAATTCCAAAAAGATCTCCCTCTTACAGACTCATTTAGCCCTTTATATAGGGTAATACATAGTGGATGACAGCTAAGCTCCCCTTTATTTTCGGGAATGTCTCGCGAAGTGTCGCAGATGCACAAACATTCACTCGCGACACTTCTTAACCTCGCCAGGTCTCACGTCTTCTTTATGTTTTGCCTCGTCGTTATTCATTGCGTCGTTTATTTTAGCTCCTCGCGACTCCCTCGCGACACCGCTGCTCATTAATCCCGCGAGCCTTGTACGTTGCGATATTATGATCCTACATCTTGCCTCTTTTTCCTTGAATATTGCTTGAAGAGCGATTTGAAGGAAAAATTCATTGTTGTCATATTCCTTGGTTTCAATTGGTGAAGGAACGAGCGAAAGAATACTTTTCTTAAAAAGTACGTACTTGCCTCTATTCTTTTGTGAAGTTCCGAAGCTTCTTTGTAATACATATGCGAAGTGTCATTTCTTGCCTCATGAATTACGTTTAAAATAATCAATTTCGCATGCTATTCTCGCCTATTAGGAAATATGTTGTATATTTGGATTCTACTAAAGTTCTTTTCGTCTCGGCTTCCTTGGATTTAGTAGTGACCATTTACACGTGTCCATATTTACCTCTTTTACCGGTGCATTTAATGCTAACCGGTCATAACATTTTTCTCGTCTATTTATAGGAGCATCCCCGTGAAGAATTTTCCTTTTCCTTTTCATCTTCTTCATCATCTCGCAAGTGTTCTTCTTCTTCATCGTCTCGCAAGTGTTTGCCTATTATTGTCTCTTACCGTCTTCTTCACCATTTTTGCTATTCCCTAGCAGTTGTTACTCTCATGGCGTCCGTGTTTGTTAATTTTGCCATATCTGGCTCGATTTTGTGGTTAATCAAATTAGCTTTTCTTGTTGAAATCACAATCGGTATGATTAACTTTGTAGTTCTCTTTATGCCATTGTTGTTTAGCAAGAACCAATCCGTAACTAAGTTTACCGTGAAAGACCCTCTTCTTTCTTTGGGCTCGCCACCGAAACCTACTTCGCAACAAGAATCCCTCATGCAACAAAAGCCCTCTTCGCGAGCAAAATCTATGGCTTCAAAAAGACAACTTTGTGAGTGACAAGGTATCTAAGAAACATTTGTTTTTATTTACAATGCATTGTTGCCTCTCGTTTCTTATTTAATTTGTCATTCGCAGATGATAAAACTACCGGTAATACTCCCAAAAGGCTCCGCCACTCTAAACCTCGTTACCCCCAACGTTCCATTTCCTCCATTCACATCTTCGTCTCCCCGCTGCGAAATCTTCGCAAGATAATTTTGTGCCTCTTTCTTCTCGGTAACATTATCGGCGACAATATTTCTATACCTCAACTCCTCATAGACCAAGTTCCTTTCAATTGTCCTACTACAAACGATATTATACCTCCTCCCCGCTGTCAATGTCCCCGCTATTTCTCCAATCACTTCTCTCCCTGAAACCTCCTCTTCTCATGAGGTTCCTTTGACAAAAGACGACTCGTCTTCTTTGTTTGAACAAATTCCTCTAACTTCGGAAAATTTGGAGGGGATAGATGTGGCCTTTAAGGTCCTTTCTGATCTCGTGAATGATGCCAAAAAGACTTCTGCAGATCCTGTCAAATCCAATGTCTGCGAGATTTTAAGTAAGCATCTTGGTCCTGATAGGATCTCGCAAGCATCTTTAGTTCAAGAGATTAATAAGCTGAAGGATGATCTCCAAGTTATGGCTGTGAAATGCAATAATCTCCACCTTGAAAATCAAAAATTTCTCAAAGATCTCACTTGATCGTGATAATCTTCGCAAGAAGAATGAAGAATTAAAAGGTATGCTCTCGCCATCATGATAATTCTTCGCGATATATTTATTTTATTTTATTTTATTTTATTTTATTTTATTTTTTTTTTATTTTTTTATTTTTTTTTTTACAACTCAAACCCGTGTTCGTCCTCCAAGTATTAAACCAGAAACGAATAATGGAGATATATCGATTTTTTGAGTCTATCGTTGAAGAAGTTCGAGTTGAAAGAGATGCTTGGATGGAGCAAGATAATCTCTTAGATAATCTTCATACCTATGCAGCTGATCAAATAAATAACTTGTCTAAAGAGAATTTTGATTTATCGCAAAAGCAAGACTCATTAAGTAATGACTTATCTCGCCTCTCTTATGCTTTGACTAAAACTAATTTGGAGTTGGAAACTTTATCGATGAGAATAGAACTCTTTCACAAGAGAAACGTTCTCTGTTGAATAAGGTGGCGATCTACTCGCAATAAAAGATGATGCTTGTCAGAAACTATGCGAAGAACAAGAACAGATCATTCATACTTTGAAAAATCAACTTGAAGAGAGTTCCTCCGAGAGAGATAAACTTATTCAAGGTAGAATAACTTTGAGTGTAAAAGCGAAGCAATTCCGTGAACAATGCACCAAACTAGAAAAATCCAACTCTACTCTCGCCACCGAAAATTCCATACTTGTTTCTAATGACAAGAAATTGCGATCTCGATTGAAAGGTTTAGTTGGAGACTCATTTGATGATGCCATGGACTGTCTCGGGGAATAACTTCGCGGCTTTAATTCAACAACTTACTCTTTCAAAAGGAAGGTAGTCAAATTATTTGACTACCTTAATTCTTTTATTTCACAAACTTTTAATTATTCGAAAGTTCCAAAGATCTCGTAAGAATCTCTTTTAACCTTTTCTTGCGTGTTTATTATGCAGATTCTCGAGAAGAAGCTTCGCGCCGTCATTTCTACTCTAAAATCGATTATTCCAAAATTCGCAAAGAAAATGGATTACTTGCTTCCTCCCTTGCTCGTTCTCGCGATCGTGCGTAACGTAGATTTGATTACATGTTTGATCAGTAAAGACATAGATAGTAAAACCAACAAAAAGCGCCGCTTCGTCAATTCCCCCTCAAAGCTGAAATCTTCGTGAATGAGATTTTACTTGTCTAAATCTCTTGATCCTATACATGTTGATCCTCCTGGAAGTAAGTGACGATGAAGTCCCTAATCCTCCCGATAGCGATTATGACTATGAAAGCGGTGAAGATCTCCCTAGTAAGGAAGTCGTCGATGAAGATCCGAATAGAAAAATTTCGATGAAAGTCCAAAGAATCGGCGAGAACAAAGATGATGAAAACATTTCTCAAGAAAATCCATCAATCGGCGGATGTGGAGGCGATAAAGGCGCAGAAAAGTCTCAACCACCCTCTGTATTTGATAATGCAGATGTAGAGAGTTAAATTCTCTTTGTAATTTGTTAGAATTCTTTGTTGTTTGAGTGACTTAACTCTTTTGATTGAGTAATTTCCATATTTCTTTCTTCCTTTCTTAGTTAAGACCACCTTGCGAGCATGTTCGCTCATTGAATCTTTTATTAAGTAAATCCATCCCAATCAGGGATTTGATTTTAATTATTCTCATTGCGACAAAGTCGCAGGCCGCCTTTACATTTTCATGCAGAGGCCCATTGACCTTGCCTTATCATTTTTGTGTGGTCTTCCAAGTTAGACCTCCCTAGTTAGAGGTCTTCCCCTGCCACCTTTCATCGCGACAAGATCGCAGGACGTCTTTACACTTGGATGTAAAGACCCATTGATCTTGCCTTATCATTTTCCAAGTATTTTTGCCTCTGCAGGATGTTTTAGTTGCAACAATATGACAGGCCTAAATATCCTTGCGAACATAAAGCCCCATGACATTGCCGTCTTGCGACGAAATCGCAGGACGTCCGTACACTTTCGTGTAAAGACCCATTGATCTCGCCTTACCCTCGCGTTAGTATTATTGCCTCTGCAGGATCATTGCACAAATATGACAAGCCTAAATTCTCTTGCGAAAACATAGCCTTATGACATTTGCGTCTGTTTTGACACTCCCCCAATGGAGAGCGTCGCCCTTATCATCTCCCCGGTTGCCCCTTCAAGGAGGCGAAACATCGGCCATACAAGACTAGCTCCTCCCATCCCGGTCTTAACAACAACCAGCTTGTTTTCACACCTCTTGTCCCTTATACCTATATGGTTTATGGTTACAAGACTGCGCACCCTAAGTGGAGTTTTCTTCGGCGAGTGCAACATATGCCAAGACTTGCCAAGAATGGCTGGGTAGGTTCATCCATCCTGGGGCACTCGGCTCAACCGTGTACCTCGGCGCCTTGAGCATACACTGACTCCTTGGAAGAGACCCTCGGTCGCCCAACCAGGGTATAACCTTATATATATAGTTGGGAATCCAAGGTACCTCTCCCGGATAGGCTTTCATGGGCCCCAAATTTTCATGACTCAAGCTTGTGGAGCGGTGTAACCTTCCCCCGAGCCATGTTGAGAGATACCCCTTATATGACGCACTTTAGGTCTTACATTTGCCTCTTACGAAATGTTATTCGCGAACTAGGTGTACGCCATAAAGGTTCGTCCCATTCATTCTTTTATTCAATCGTTCTTCATCATTTGCTATTTTGCTTGCGAGATATTATCCGATTCATTCATTTAATCATTCATTATCTCTTGTTGTTTTGTTAAGCCATTCATGACTTCGTGTTATTCTTGTCGCGAGATCTTCGCGGTATTTCTCTGCATTTTATTGAATGTCGCAGATATTTTGCGAAGAAGTACTTCATCTTGATTCATTTTTCCTTTCCCATTTTTACGGGTAATACTTCTTTAGATATAATCTATTCCATGGTCTATCCAATTTTTGTCCCACATCTTTTCCTTCAGATCCATCAATCTATATGCCCCTCGTACCAACTACCTCTTTGATGATATAAGGTCCATCCCATTTTCTCGCCAACTTGCCTCCACTTTCACGTTGGTATATTGGGGTTTCTCGCAACACCAAGTCTCCTGGTTGGAATTCACGTATTTTTACACGCTTGTTATATTCTCTAGCCAGTCTTCGCTGATAATTCTCCATGTGTCGCAATGCCTTTTCTCGTTTTTTCTTCCAATTCATCCAACTTGATTAGAATGTTACCTGCGCTAAGATTTTTATCCCAGACCTCTTTTTGGTTGTCGGAATCACGACCTCTCGTTGGGAGTACCGCTCAACTCCGTAAGTTAAGCAAAAAGGGGACATTCCCGTGGCTTCTCTTCTAGTTGTATTATAAGCCCATACTGCATTGGGTACTTGTTCGCACCATCCCCTATTGTGTCCTTCCAACTTTTTCTTTAATATATCAGCAATTGTTTTGTTTGTTGCCTCCGCTTGGCCATTAGCTTGTGGATATAATGGGGTTGATTTTCCACATCTTATCTGAAATGCATTTAGCAAAGAACTCTATATTTTGCCCTTCAAACTGCTTCCCATTATCGATACCAATTGTGCGGGGATCCCAAATCCGCATATAATATTTTCAAATATGAAAGTAAAAACATCCTTATCGCGAATGTGTCGTCACCGCTTTCACCTCCGCCCATTTTGTGAAATAGTCCGTTGCGACAATTAAGTACCTTCTTTGTCCTGTTCCCGGTAAAAATGGTCCCACAATATCTAAACCCCATTTTCCAAAAGGCCACACACTTCTCGAAGAATTTAACGGTGCTCCAGGTGCATGTATCTTCTTCCCGTGTCTTTGACAACAAGTCTTTTGGATCTCCATGCTCTTCTTCTACATCCATCATTTCATCCACTGCTTCATCTTCCTCCAAAGGAAATTCTGCCAGAAAGTCTGCGACAACCTGTGACTTTGTTGAAGATAATATTTCATATTTCAGTTTGTAATGGCTTATTTGAGCATTCCACCTTTCGACTCTTCCTGATCTTTTTGAATTTTTCATTACTGACTCAATTGGTACCTTTGTTACCACTCTAACAGTATGTGCCTGAAAATATATGCGAAGTTTAAACGACGCATAGACTAACGCCAGGATTAGTTTTTCAATCTTCGAATAATTTCTTTCTGCAGCATTAAAAGTTTTGCTGATATAATAGATTGGTTTTTCTACTCCTGCGTCCATTCGCAGTAAAACTGCACTTAAGGCATGCGATGTTGTCGCGAGATATATTAATAATTCCTCTCCTGGTTCTGCCTTCTGCATAATGGATATATCCATTAAATGCTCTTTGATCCCTTGTAAAGCCTTTTCACATTCGTCCGTCCACTTAAATTTCGATCCTTTTTTCAGAACACTGAAAAAGTGTTTACACTTATCAGATGACCGCGAGATGAACCTTCCTAGTGATGCTAGTAACCCATTCAAACTTTTGAACATCCTTTTTGTCGCAGTGTTGGCATATCGCGAATCGCTTTTACTTTCTCCGGTCAACATGTATTCCTTCCTTTGATATAATGTAACCCAAGAACTTCCCCGACGCTACTCCAAAGGTACATTTTTCTCGGATTGACTTTGATGTTGAAACGCCTCATTTGTTCAAAAATTTCTTTCAAGTCTCGCACATGATCTTCTGCCTTTTTACTTTTACTAGCATGTCATCTACGTATACCTCTAGTGTTTTATGTATCCATCTGCGAATACTTTTTCTACCATCCTTTGATACGTTGCTCAAAGATTTCGCAAACCAAAAGGCATTTTAGTATAGCAAAGATAATCCTCTTTGGAGCGAAGAAAGCAAAGTGTGCTCTTGGTCTTCTTCGGCGAGAGGAATTTGATTGTAACCTTTGTATCCGTCCGTCGATGATACTCTTTCATTCCCGGCCGCTGATTCGACTAGCTGTGGGATGTCTGGTAATGGAAAACTGTCTTTTGGGCAAGCTTTATTTAGATCAGTGAAATCAATGCAAATCCTTATTCCCTTGTTCTTCTTTGGAACTATAACCATATTCGCTATCCACTCGGGGTATTTTGGTTGTCTAATAATTCCTGGCGTCCAAAGATCTTCTCAGCTTCTTCTTCTATCTCGAGTGTGATATGTGTTGCTATCTTTCTAATTCTTTGTTTGAATGGCTTCACATTTTTATCGATTTCCAACTTGTGACAAAGCACGATGGATCTATACCAGGCACTTCATCCATATCCCACGCGAAGATATCTTTATAATCCCGCAATAGATCGACGGTTCTTTTCTCTTCATCCGCTCCCATGTTAGTTCCAATCTTTAGCATCTTGGGTTTTTCCTTAGTTCCAATATTCACTTCTTTGGTTTGCTCTGCCGCGACGTAACTGGCCTTCGGTTCTCCCATAGGAGTCGGTCCTTTTGGTTCTTTCGCAAGATCATTTTCTTCTCCCGAGATCTCGCTAGGTATGCCTTTTCCTTCCTTCGCTCTTATCATGTAAACTCTGAATTCTTCTTCTTTCTTAGCCGCCTTTGCTAGCTTTTTGTGATACTTTGATATACTCCTTCGCTTGTTTACTTGTTCTTCGCAACACTTTACTTCATTTTGATAGTATATTCTTCCTTTAGCAGCATCCCCTTTGATCTCGCCGACTCCGGTTGGTGTAGGAAATTTGATACATTGATGAAGCGTCGACGCCACAGCTTTTATTGCATGTACCCATGGTCTTCCTAGTAATATGTTATATGGTGATTCCATATCCACTACACTCAACGTCACCTGTGTTTCGATTCCTCCTAACGGAATACGTATTTCTATCTCCCCTTTAACTTTTGTTATGGATTTTCCAAAACCTTGAATATTATATGCCGCGAAATTCATATCTGCGTCTTTATATCCCATCTTTTTGTAAGCGTGATAAAACATGATGTTCACCAGACTTCCCGTATCAATTAAAACTCCATTCACTACCCATGTTTTCACTGTGTTCTCTAATTCCTCTCCTTCCTTATTCGCGTTTATTGTGATCACCAATGGAGATGCGTCATCCAAATTTTCTTTGGATATTTCCCCCGCCGTAAATGTTATCTCTTGTTTTTCCCAATCCTTCAAAGGTGATGTTATCTCTCTATCCGTAATCTTCTTTCCTTCAAAATCTCGTTTGTGTATTCTTCCTCTGATATTTTCATGAAATTCACTAAGTATTACTCTTGTGTCTGTGCTGCATGCCATATCTTTTTCATCCGATTTAAGATTTTCCTTTCTCATTTTCCTAATTCAACCAACTTTAATTACAATCTTCTCTCTTTTACCGCTGATCGTTCCCTGTTTCTAGCGCATATGTAGTAGCGGGAAATCCCACACTACACCCCTTACTCAATTTTGCTTAATTAATCCATTGAAAGATGTAAGATCAAGAATATTTATTGATTGAGTCCATGAAATGTTTACACAGGATAATAGAATTACACTTAGAAGTTAAAATGCTCTTCAACTTTCTCTCTCCTATTGACTTGCTTAACAATTCCAAAAAGATCTCCCCTCTGCTGCGAGACTCATTTAGCCCTTTATATAGGGTAATACATAGTGGATGACAAACTAAGCTCCCCTTTATTTTCTAGAATGTCTCGCGAAGTGTCGCAGATGCACAAATATTCACTCGCGACACTTCTTAACCCTCGCCAGTCTCACGTCTTCTTTATGTTTTGCCCGTCGTTATTCATTGCGTCGTTTATTTTAGCTCCCTGCGACTCCCTCGCGACACCGTCGTTCATTAATCCCGCGAGCCTTGTACGTTGCGATATTATGATCCTACATGTATGAACACACGTGCCGTAGATCGCCAGACCAAAACCCTAGTTAATATTCCCCATGTGACACGATTGATGTCTTGTGTGATTGTGGAATCTGCAAGGCGAGACGTGTATTTAGTTAGTCGTTCTTGACTTCATGACTTCATGGGACGATGAGTCCTTGTATTGTTGAGTCGAACGTGGTTTGGAAATGTTCTGAGACTCATGAATTGAACATGTATGTTGAGACGGAGATATGATGTGTGAATAAGCTAACGTGAGCAAATATTTCTCATTTGATGAATTGTTGAATATTGATAATTGATCCAATATTCTTTGATTTGAGCAAGTATTGCTCATGTGAGCAAATATTGCTCGTTTGATGAATTATGGTAGCATGATCAAATAAAATATTAAATCGAATCGGAAATTGAACCGAGTATGATAAGTAAAATGTTGATCACGGGATCAACGTAATTATTAGCGTTTGAATCTGGAATCATTAACCTTGGACTCAAAACCCTAATTTGGTCAATTGATGATTTATTGATGGTTTATTGAGAATTAACCACAGAAAAGGAGGGACCGGCTACATGGGATTATGGGTCGACCATGTAGTGCCCAGATGCTCACGTGAGCAAATATCAAGATCTCCTGAAGTTAATTTGTTGATGAAAGGATGATTAAATGCTGGTTTAATCATTTATTAAAATAATGCTGAGCCTTAGGTGATAAAACCCAATTAATTATGAAGAGATGAGGGACCGACCAAGGGGTCATGAAACCGGTCCTGGGTGTTCACGGGATCAATTGATGATCGTTCCAGCAAGTTCCAAGTTGTTTGGAAGAGTTTTGGACCTAATACGTGCAATTGTGCAAATTAGGTCAAATCATGAGAATACGTGGGACCGGTTTCTTGCAAGCCAAAGAGCCAACCTTGGTCTGTCAAAGTAACATGCTCACGTCACCAAAGTGTCCGTATGTCAATTCTGAGAGTTTTGATATTTTCTGGTGTGCATTTGAGCAATCATTTGAGAAAATATGAAGAAATCAGGGTTTTTGACGAAACCGTCAAAACTTCATGAGATGAAGGAAAAATAATAAAAAGTGAGGGAATCATGAAGTGTGGGACCGGCCATGGCCAAGGAGCTTGGTCCCACATGTTTTTCCCAATTTTCATAATATTTTCATGATTTTAGGGAAATATGATAAAACCAAGGAATTTGTTAAAACCAAGGAGTTTTTTTGTTGAAATCAAGGAGTTTCCATGAGATGAAGGAAACAAAAATATTAATAATAATAAAATAAGGGCGTGTGGGACCGGCTTGAGCATGGTTGGCCGGCTAGGGCCCGGTCCCGTGAGTTTTCCCTTATTTTATGTATTATTTCATGATTTGAAGGAGTTTTCATAATTTGAAGGAAATATCATGAAATCAAGGAATTTCATAAAATCAAGGAAATATAAAAATAATAATAATAAAATAAGGGGTTTGTGGGACCGTCTAGGGCATGACCGGCCAGCTTGGGCCCGGTCCCACAAGTTTCCTTAATTTTTATGTATTTTTGTGTATTTTCCCATAATTTGAAGGAATTTCATAATTTGAAGGAAACATCATGAAATCAAGGAATTTCATGGGATTAAGGAAACATGAAAAATATAATAATAATAAAATAGGGCGTGTGGGGCCAGCTAGGGCATGACCGGCCAACTATGGTCCGGTCCCACGGGTTTCCCTAATTTTATATTATTTTTCATGGGATCATGGAAATATCATGAGATTAAGGAGTTTTCATGAGATTAGGGAAATAATAATAAAATAATGAGGAACCATGAGGTGTGGGCCGGCCGGGATCAAGGTATGGCCGGTTGGCCAATAATCACGGCCCCACAATATTTTCCCTAATTTTATATTATTTCCTCAGTGTGAAGGAAACACCATGAAACTGAGGAGTTTCCTTAAAACGAAGGATATTTGTTCAAATGAAAGGATTTTCATGAGATCAAGGAAAATAATAAAATATGACAAAATATAGAATTTGGGCGTGGGACTGGTCACGGCATGACTGACTGGCCGGTGAGCCAATCCCCTAGCGCCTTGACTATTATTTTATTATTTTCTTTCCTATTTGCATAGGTTCATCGTCTCGTCGTATTTTGAAATACTTGTTTGTTCATTCAGGTGTTTGTTAATGCATTATTTGTCGAATACATTTACACCATTTTGGTCGGGGTTTACTCGAAGGTAACTCAGATGCCTGCGTGTTGAATATTTATTACTAACCCATGAAATTATGCTGGGAAGAACCATAAATTGAAGTAACAAAATATGATGAAAATATTGAATATTTTCCAAGGATTTGAATCTATTGATTTTGAGAATAATTAATTAATGGCTCTATACTAGTACGATCGTCTAGGAGTGTTAATTAATATGAGCTTGTTGAAGCGTCATACTTCTTTCATATAGTCAGGGAAAACATTGTTACATCCCGAAGACGTTATTGCTCTATACTAGCAGGCAAGCTGTCTAGGAGCCGTCTAATCCTTCGATTCTATATAGAAGTAATTACTGAAATTGCTCAGTATTCATGAGATATGCCGTTGCCTCAGCTGAGAGACTATATATCTATATATACTCTGAGAGACAATGTTCTCAGTCAGAGATTCTCATAGCATGATCTTTCATGCTTTCGATAAGAGACATGAGCCTCAATATTTATCTGATTGCTGGATCAGGAATACATATAATTATGGGTTTACGATTTTAGCCTTTGTCGAAAATCCACCATCTACATATGTGTAGTGATATGACTGGTCGTGTGGATGAGAGATATCTTATTCTATCATTCATTAATGCTATGTTCGCAACAAATCTGTTATACATACAAATTTTCAGAATCAAGAATACGATCACAATGACTGAGTTGCGAGAACTTCAGGAGGAGTATATTGCTCTTGAAGAAAAGCAAAATGAGATGGAATCATACCCAATTGCGAACACAAGTTCAAAAGCAGCGAATATGAGCTTGTTACCTAAGTTGATAAATACAGTGGCGAGCACTTCGAAAGGACAACAAGGAAGGATAATGGAAGATAGTCAGCAGAAGCTAGTAGCTATGGGAAGTCGTGATCAAGAAGAATTCGAGAGAGAAAGAAACTTCTATAGCCGTGGTGGAAATAACAAAATTCAAAGACTTGACCAGCCACAAGAAACTTATGGAGGTCAGAGGCAAAACCATCACAGAGGACGGGGAAGTCATAACACAATATGGGAAGAAATTAAAATGCCACCACTGAATGCTAGTGTGGAGAAAATATGGGAAACTATAATCTTGATGGAAAACATACCCGCACCATGGAACATGTGGAGTGAACCACCTCCAAGCGACAGAAGTCATGAATTTTATTTTTATCACCATTTTTATGGACACTCAACAAATGATTGCAGAAATATAAAAAGAATCATCCTCAGAATGATAAATCAAGGGAAACTGAATCATTTTCTAAAAAACCAACCTCAGTCTCAACCCTTACCACCACCGCCGGAAATTCGCAGAGTAAATACAACAAAGGGAGGAGAAACATTTGTAATAGAAGTTGGAGCAAAGGCAAAGAATTTGTTTTGTCACTCTATTGTACATTCGTACAAAACGATTGAAGACTTTCACGATAACGCTCTCAGCAGGGTCTTTGCAAGAGATGCCGATGGCAACGAAATAATGAACATTGCGAAGACATCGCCACTGAAAGAATGGCAAAAGCAGACTATTTCCTTCACCGCAGAAGAAGTACTTGAGGGTGGCGAAACACACGATAACCCATTAGTGGTAAGATTGGAGATTAACCCAAAACCTAGTGATGATGAGGATGATGAAGCCGAGAATTCATGGGCAATCAACAGAATTTTAATCGATACTGGAAGTTCCGTGGATATCCTTTTTTATCATACTTATAAAACTATGGGAGGAAAAGATGAAGATCTAATACCCTCAACTTACAAGATCTATGGTTTTAATGGTACTGCCAATAAGCCTAAAGGGGAAGTCAGTATGCGAATTCCACTGAAAGGATTGTCCTCTGAAATTCTGTTCTGTGTCGTCGATGTGGAATCACCATACAACGCATTGATTGGACGACCTTGGTTACATGGGATTTTAGGTGTAGCATCGACTTTCCATCAATGTATCAAGTTCCCTCACCCCAGTGGTATTGGCATAGTAAAAGGAGATTGGATTGAAGGAAAGAAGTGTTATGAAATTGATGTAGAATCTTGCGAAGAAAGAGCTGCGAAGAAGAGGAATTGGAAACATAACATCAAAGAAAAACAAAAAAGTGAAAGATTGATGGTAGATGCAATAGAACAGAGAGAAGAAAATCGATGCGAAGCCAATGCATGTTGAAGATAAGAAGAGACAAAGATATCGCAAAGGATAAGAAAATAACAGAAAACTTCAAAAATGCAGAAGCAGAAAGTAGCAAAAGTAAGTGACTCAAAGAATAAGTGTACTTGTTGACTGCCAAAGTAAAAATTGGGAGAAGAAAGAAAAATGTATGGTTGATTTCTTTAAAAAAAAAAAAAAAAAAAAAATTATGAATAACAAAGATGAGATTGCGAAATTACAAAAGAGTTGATATGCAAAATGAGAAGAATATATTTTATGAATGGCAAAGATGAGACAACGAAATTACAAAAGCTGATATACAGAAGAAGAAACAAAACAATCAGAAGGAGGCAAACCTACTATGGCGTACACCCTAGTTCGCAAAATAAAAATTTCGCAAGAGGCAAATGTAAGACCTAAAGTGTGTCATAGAAGGGGGTACCTATTAAATGAAGAAACAAAACAATCAGACAGAGGCGAACCTACTATGGCGTACACCCGAGTTCGCGAAATCAAAATTTCGCAAGAGGCAAATGTAAGACCTAAAGTGCGTCATAGAAGGGGGTACCTATTGCATGGCTCAGCGAAAAGGTTACACCGCCCCTGGAACCTGAGTCATGGAGATTTGGGGTCAATAAAGCCCATCCAGGAGAGGTACCTTGGATTTTTAACCTAAGCTAATGACTTAGGTTGGTCGACTGAGGGTCCCTTCTAAGGAGTGCGGCATCTGATCAAGGCGCCGAGGTACACGGTTGAGCCAAGAGTGCCCGGGGCGTCTGGAACTACCCTGGCCATTCTTGGCAAGTCTTGACGTATGCTGCATTCGGCCCGAAGAAAACCCCACTTAGGGTGCAGTCTCGTAACCATAAGCCCTATAGGCAAAAGGGATAAGAGGCTGCGAAAATAATCGGTTGTTGTTAAGACCAGGATGGGAGGAGCCAACCTTGTATGGTAGAGGTACGCCTCCTTGAAGGGGCAACCAGGGGGAAGATAAGGGCGGCACCCTCCATTAGGGAGCTGATAAGTGTCTTAAGACGCAAATGTCATGAGGCTTTATTTTCGCAAGAAAATTTAGGCTTGTCATATTTGTGCGACAATCCTGAAGAGCCAATAATACAAAAGAAAAAGATAAGACGAGATCAATGGGGCAGTACATGAAAGTGTAAGGACGTCCTGCGATTTCGTCGCAAGACGGCAATGTCATGAGGCTTTATGTTCGGAAGAATATTTAGGCCTGTCATATTGTCGCATGAAAAATATCCTGCAGAGGCAATAATACTACAGAAATGATAAGACAAAATCAATGGGTCATTACATGAAAGTGTAAAGACGTCCTGCGATTTTGTCGCAATGACAAGAGGTGGCAAAATAAGACCTTTAACTAGGAAGGCAAAATAAGACCACATAAGAGAAAAAGAAAAAATGAAATCTTGGAAGAAACCAAGAAATATCTAATTGCGAAAATTCAGCAGAAACAGCTGCGAGACGGAGGCATGAATACATATTACTATTCAAAAGTAACTTGCTTAATCTTTCATTTGCATACAAATAACAGAGAAAGGAACAAAAAAGGTAGAGCTTACATTAGAAGATTCAAGAAATTCGCAGAAAAGATTAAAAAGATTGGAGATTAAAAGAATGAATGTACAGATATTACAAAAAGAGAAAGAAAGAAACAAAACTATTTCTTGTTTGACTCCTCTTCTTCATTATGTTCTTCTTCGCCTCCATCAGCTTCCTCTTCTTCACTAGCATCACATCGAGAAATATCCAGAGGAGGTGCATTCTTGGGGATTTCTTCTAAGAGGCAAGGATATGTAGAATGAGGGATGTTATTGTTGTCATGAGACCGTCTTAATAGTTGATTACGAAAAAGAATAGCGTCATTCTTAAAGTTCGCAACAGTAATCTTTAGTTGATTCTTCAGTCTAGAGCATTCATCATTGCGAGAAGAAAGATCCTTTGCGAGTTGCTCCTTTTCAGACTCAAGTTCTTCAATTCTTTTGAGAAACCTCCCTTCAGCTTCTGCGAATATATAACAATGAATCAGCAACTTGATGACAATTTATGAAAGGCGAACAATTAATAAAGAATAACAATTAACAACCTTCTCTATCAGAAATCATATCCCTAACCAAGGCCGTGTGCTCAGCTTGAAGACTAACATTTACACCTAAGTTATTTCTGGCGTCATCTAGAACTTTCGCAGCCCAAGCAAATTCATCATCATTATTTATGAGAAGAAGGGAGCGAACTTGATTCTCTCTTTCGCTAAGTATAGCATTTCTGCGGTTAGAATCATCTCGTTCAATTTGAACCTCAAGAAGAGTTTTTTGAAATTTCGCTAACGCTTGAGCACCTTGTCTAGCGATGCGATCTTTATCATCTATGAGATCACTGATCTTGGTTCTTAAAGCAATAATTTCCTCTTTAGAATTAAGATAGAAACGCTTAAATTGGTTGGCTAAGCCCAAGCTGGATCTATGGTCAATTTCTAAGAGGCGAAGTTTGGATCTGAGTTCATTTATGGGAAGAGATTTAATCTTGTCATTTGAAAAAATATTTAAGGAATTATTAAGGTGTTCGAGGAGGGTATTATTATCCATAGAATTGGGGAATGTGTGAAGAAGAATGGCTTCATCAGAAAGATTATAGACGTCTGCGAAAATGATAAGTTAGATGAGGGATGATAATGAGAAAACAAAATAAAGGAAAAGAGAAAAATTTCATACCATAAAGTTGCTTATTGGCATCTTGAAGACTAGATATTTTGTTCTTCTGAGTGGAAGAATCAGCTTCTAACTGTTTGTTCTTTTCGCGAAGAACAACAGCTTCAGCCTCTAGTTCTTCAATTCTTTGGCGAAATTGAAGATTCTTCTTTTCAAGGATCTTACGTCTTTTCTCCAAATCTGAGGCAACATCGAAAGAAGCTTTCCCATTCTGCGAAAGAAATTGAAGAAACTGTCAAGATATAATATAATTTTAAATCATAACTATGAAGAGATATAGAAATGAAGGCATACCAAGATACCATGTGAATTAAGAAAACTGGGAGTCACCGATCTGGAGACTCCATGAAGAGAATCATCACCATCTAGTAGAGGGGCATCACAGATATTCGCAAGAGCTCTGCATGTGCTAGTAAGATGATCATCCCCAATTCCTTGCATGGAGTCAGATAAGATGCTAGACAATTGTTCCATTGATGATTCAGGTGGAGAATCTTCCCTTGCGAAAGAACTATCATTATTATCATCATCGTCAGAACTTTCGCTAGGCTGAAGATTTGAAGGAGAAGGAGAATGAACTTTTCGTTTCTTTGAAGGTGGGGCAGCAGATTTATCCTTGCGAAGAGAACCTTTACCTTTCCCTCTGGTCTTCGCAACGTTAGATTCTTCTTCTTCAACAGCTACAACACCAACCTTCGCACACAAATGAAGATAAGAAACAGAGGCAACAATATTGTTAAAAGTATAAAAAATGTTTCTTACTTCATCTGTGATGGAGCATAAAGCAGCTAAAGTGCTAGCTTTCCCAGTCTTGTTGTAGCTTGATCTCAACTTTTCAATCTAAAATTTTCGCAAGAATTAGAGAACAAGAAAGTAACAATAAATGAAATATTATGAAGTGAGCAAAGTTTGAAGACATACCTCTTTCGCTTTCTCGGGCCAATTAAATACCCAAGGATGATAAGTGGCGAGATTCGCAGAAGCACATTTGAACTCGAAATATAAGGTCCCTTCAAAACCAGTCGAAAGACGCACCATCTGTCGTCTTTAGAGTGACGAGGAATATTATTCTTGCCAGAATGCCAATAAATGTCTTGCATAAGTATTCTATCGCTGGCAACATTTTCTTTCCTCTTCAAGCGAGCATCCCAAATGCGAGTTTTATCATTTTTCATGTTTATTACTTCATAATTCTCAAAGAAACTCTCCACGGTGTATTTTTCGGCGAGTATTTCTAATCCTCATAATTAGGATCCCTAACTTCTTTTGGATAGAGAGATCCTTTACCAGCACCGCGGTTGGCGAATTCAAGTATTAGCGAATGCAGTCCCACTTAATTGGTAGATGGCTCGCGAGAAGTTCGCATGAGCAAGAATTTCATAAAATAAGGGAAGATTTGGATCATAAAGAGGGATAGGAAGGCCAGCGAGAATCTGACCAAGCGAAACTATGATTTCTTTATCATCACAATGATGACCAGAAAACAATTTGAGAAAGAATGGATTTAGATTCTTGATTGGGAATGGTGGTTAATGTAAAACCTCTCCCTTCGAGATTTTTCTGAATCTCTTCAAGAGAAGTTTCGTATTTACGACCGGCTGGAGCCATTTTTAGTATGGGAATGAAGAAGAAATTAAAGATCAAAAGATGTGGAAACAAGAAAATTTACAGAGAGCTATAGGAGCGGAATTTACGGAGAAACAAAGGTGAAGAAAAGTTGCGAGAAAAGATAAGAAGGAAAGTAAAAAGAAGAAGAAAAGAATAAGAAGAATATATATAGAGAGAAGGATTCTCGAGAAGATAAGCACATTTAATGCGAAGTGTAGACGTGAACGGTTGAGAAATAGCGGTTGAAAAGGACGTGTCAAAAAATGGATGGAAGAAGAGATACGTGTAATAAATTCTGCGTAAAAGTACAAAATCATGTCAATACAAAAGAATATGGAAAAATGAATGGCTGCGGCATCATGAAACACTAATTCTCATGACATTCTCTCCTTCGGAGAGAAGACATGAGAAGAGGCAAGATGTAGGATCAGAATATCGCAACATCAATACCTTTGCGAAATCTTTATACGACACACTCGCGAAGATATCGCAGATCGTAGTTCTGTAAAATGACGCAAAGATGACGACAGCCAAAACACGAGAAAGATATAGAGACCGAGCGAGATTTAGGAGTGTTGCGAAATCTAACATTTGTATACTTGCGAGAATATCGCAAGTCAGATCCTAAAATAAAGGACAGCTTAGCTGTCACCCACTATGTAATATCCTATATAAAGAGCCGAGCAGGCTTAAGAGAAGGGGGAGATCTTTTTAGAGTGGAGGGAAAGTTTTGAGGAGAGAGAAAGTCTAGAGCAATAGTTGTATTCTTGATTTCATTTCTTCTTTGTAAAATTCTTTAACTCAATTAATAAAAAGAGTGATTGTTGATCTTAAAGATGGGTTGATTATTATGAATTCTTGTGAGGGATGTATTGTAGGATTTCCTGCAACTACAGATGTTTTTTTCTTTCTTTTTTTGGATGGTGAGATGTTTTTTTTTTTCTTTTTTTGGATGGTGAGATGGTCATTCGTCCTCAAAATAATTAACTTTTGAATTTTGATTAAAAAGATTTAGCCTTAACAGGAAAAGTTCAACTTTGGAAAAGATATCATTTTAACAAAATAGTTGAAGGTGACAGACATTTGGTTTAAATTATTTAGTGTGTCAATTGCATTTCATTATTAATAAGAAAATACCGTTTCCAAAATGTTACTTTGAGATCTTAATTAAATTACTTTATCTAACATTAAAGTTATTTTTCGCTCATGTTCGAAGAAACTCTACATTTTCTTTTCATCTTTTCATTCTTTCATTTTCCATATGCACATCGAGCATTTCCAGCTAAGGTTAGATACTTAGATTCCAGTTTAGTCCAGAACTTGACCTCCCACGACGGGCCTTTTGAATCCCAATCTCTTTTGCTAACACTCAGCCGTTTGTTATTTACATGTTACTAGCTTGAAACCCGTGCTACGCACCGAGACTGCTGGAATTTCTTACATCGTCAGTTCATGTTCACTGAGGCGGGGCTTCGCCCCGCACCCGTCCTAATAGGAGTTCTAATAAGCTTATGAAATTACTATCCAATAGATTGACAATTAACAGATAAAATAAAATTTTATAATAATCAGATATATAATATTATTATGATTTGAAGATCTAACACGGTTTTGAAAACTAATTTCATGCAATATAATAAAATAATAATCAATTTTACAAAGGGGAAATTAGGCTAAGGCCCAATCCATGGATAACCCATAAGATGAGGCCCCTAATTAAAAGAAATTTAAATCTAGGCCCCGAGTTATTAAAAGACAACCATACCCTTTTGTATATTTTCAAGCCCCAAATAAAATAAAATTTAAATTTAAGCCCAAAATATTAAAATATAGCAAACATGATGTCACAGCCATCTTTAACGACCGCCACCGCCACCACCACCACCAACCACCACCTCCGACGACCGCCGCCACCAACCACCACCTCCGACGACCGCCACCACCAACCACCACCAACAACAAACACCTCCGCCGGCGACCACCGGCGCATCCGACCACCACCGCCGAAATCCCACCTCCGACTACCGCCACCACCAACCACCACCGCCAACCACCTCCGCCGGTGACCACCATCGCTAGCGTAAACCACCACCGCCGGAAACCACCACCTCGTCGGCGGCGGCCACCACCGCCTCCCACTAATAATATATGGATGTGTAATCTGAAGTTACACATGCAACGAGCATGTGTATCCAGAAGTTACACATGGGTATGGCATGAAAGGGTTACACATGTGTAAGCAGAAGCTACACATGCATATAACATGTGTATCCAAAGGTTACACATCCATATGGCATGTGTAATGAGAAGTTACACATAAAAAAAATAGACATAAAAAAGTAAACATAAAAAAAAATACATGTATTACACTTTAAGATTTATTTACAATAATTTCTTAGCATGTGTAACTAAAAGTTACACACGCATCTGTCTAGTGTAACTGGGAGTTACATTTGCATCTATCTATCTAGTGTAATTGAAATATCAGCACCAGCCAGCTTCATTTCCTCTATTCCATTACCACTGTCTGAACTGCAGTTGCACCAGTGCATACCTGAGCTATATGATAGCAATAACAGTACTCGTTCATTACAAACCAATGCCAAATCTTCATCTGAACAACTTGCACACTCCTACATCTCTCTGTGAACTTTCATACTCGGGAAATCAACACCTCCATAACCGTTCAAGTACTCAGTTCATTAAAAAAAAATCAAAGATATCTTCCACTACAAATTTCATCAAATCATAGCATATGTATAATCGCTAACTAAACACTCATAAACAAGCATGTATAATCAGCTAGTACACATACAAAACAATGCATGATCACTTTCAAATGCATGTGACTAGTATAATTAGGAGTTACACATACATATAAGGTTAAATGTACTTAGATTCGAGATGCAAAAAACAATTTTGTTATTCATTTCTAGCATGTGTAACTAGGACTTACACATGGACATGGGTAGTGCAACTTAGAGTTACACATGCATGCATAATTAAGAGTTACACATGCATAGTGGCATGAAAAGACATGCAACAATGTATAATTTCACATGAATCTGGGAGTTACCATGGTTTTCATATACCGGAACCACAAGAGTTAAAAATGCATCTTACTAGCAAAAATTCCATCAAAGCATCATACTAACAAGGTTCAAATTAGCATGTGTAACTAGAAATTACACATCTATTTAGCTTGTGTAACTAGAAGTTACACATCTAATTAGCATGTGTAACTAGCAATTACACATGCATATGAAATGTGTAACTGATAGTTACACATGAAATATGCATGTGTAATCAACAATTACACATGTCATACCAGGGTATATTTTGCATTTATTCCCATACTAACCATCGAAGTTGCAATTAGATGAACATCTCGTGACGAATAGTTTGGTATGATTTGTTCCCTTCAACATACCCATTGAATGCTTTGAAAGCAAAAGAAAGCATGGTCTACACCATGACCCAAACCACCAGCTGCATAATAACAAATTGAAATGAAGTAACACTGAAATAAGAGATCAAAAAGAAACTATTTAATTTTATCAAGTAATTTACCTAAAAGGATTTCAACAAATACCAATCAAGTGGAAACATATAGAGGATCTTACTCTAAACAAGGCATTGGTTCCAGTAATGTAATTGAAATTCTGAGCAAGACAACGACGAACAATCCAATATTCAAAAATGAAAGGAAAATCACACAATCAACAAATCCAAAGTCCAGAGTAGTTTATGACACCTCCACTTACTTCTCCACCACTCAACAGGTCAAAAATCCCCAGCAAAACCTGCACTTGCGCTACCACCATCACCTCCTCATACTCAGCACGACTAGAAGCCAACAAGTATCATTTCCAAGTAAAGGTTTCTTCCAACATAATCAAACTATGGTAGAAGATTGAGCTGTCAATAAAATTGAAAGCATAATTTTCGATTAGATATATAGTTTGTGTCATAAAACTGCATCTGTTGTTATTGTTTAAGCAATTGAAAATAAATTTCATAAAATTATCTATCAAGAACAAAATGAAATCGAAAATTAAGAATGATTGAAATTAAAATTAAATCTATGGGTAATAGAGACGATGATTTGCTGATATCAAATCTCAAATCAGTTTATAGATCGGAACTACAAATTAATATTTACATCGATTTTGATGAAGAACAGATCTGAAATATTTGTTCAAAATTCTTCAAAAAAATTGCATCAAAACAACCAGAGTGAGTAGATGTTGTAGATTAAAGATCCAAACTCTATCAAGGATCAAACAACGAAATCGAGATTCATTTTCATTTTTTTTTTCAAAACTTTTAAAATAAAACTTCAGAGATTTTGTTTTCAACTCGAGATTGATAGATTAAAGCTATCAATTAAATTAAAAAGGATATGGAAAGATTAAACTTACTTTGGTTCATTTTTGTAGATGTTTCTCTTCGATTGAATTGAATCGAGTTTCTTTATGCTCAGATTTAATATCATTTGATTGCTTCTTCTTCAGATCTTCTCATCATTGAATCGCAAGAACACGAGTTGTTGGCGATGTTTAACTATGTGAGAACTTGATTTCGAGAGAGAATCATTGTTTCAGATCTGGAAATGAAGAGAAACCATTTCTGAAGAAGATAAATTCGTCTGGAAGAGAGAGAGACGAAATCTGAAAATGAAAAGAATCTTCTGGGATTCCTCTTGTATAAATAGTAAAGGGTAGTTTTGTCATTATTAAAATTCATAATAATTAATTATGGGCCAGATTTGAAGAAATATTGATATTCTGGGCCTAGTAGTACCATTTTATGAAAATATGGAGTTGACAATGTATGATCCATTTGGTGGGGCTTCAAAATATTGAACCCATATAGTAGGGTGGTTCTAGTATTTTTCACTTTTACAAATAAACTAAAATATTTTAAGCTATATATATATATATACATTTAGTATTTAACCCGTGCTTCGAACTGGGTACGATGGAATCGATCCTCAGTTGGGCGAAGCCCCGCACCCGTCCAAGAAGGGATCTCAATTAACAACTGCAGTGTACCATGAAAACTCCAATTATCATTTTTTTTTGAAGCAATCATTTAACAATCAAAACCAAATTATTCACCAATTGCATATTGTTTAAAGGGTTGGAGATTAAGAAATCCTCTTAAATAAAATACTTTTGAAAAATTATACCTTCCTTTGAAATCAATCAGTAGTTCATTACATTACATGTATCAGTACTATTGGTAGTTAACTGAAACATCATACTTTCTATACAGTTAAGTTGTATCAATATCTGATATTTGAGACACTAAAAAAACACGATATTAATATAAAATAGATTGAAAACTCTAAATGGTGCACAACACATGAATTGCTTCCCGTCAAAGAAAATGTTATTAAGGAAATGCATTGATATATCTTTCTTCGAAAATTATATATTTGTGTTAAGAATTAAGGGACCAACTTAACTGCTCTTCCAGGCTCCAACTTCTTATAGTTAAATGAAAAATCACACTCATTAGTCATTATATAGGCATCGATATCTGAAGTTAGAGGCACTAAAAAATCGCAATATTAATATAAAATAGATTGTCAACTCTAAATAGGGCAAAGCATATGAAGTGCTTCTCGTCAAAGAAAATGTAATTAAGGAAACGTACATATATATTTTTCTTCAGAAATCATATACTTGCGTTAAAAATAATGCGGCTAACTCTACTATTTTTCTAGGCTCCCACTTCTTGTAGTTCTTGTAGTTGAAGGAAAAATCACACATATTTTGTAGTTGTGTTGATATCTGACATTAAAGACACTAAAAAATAACACGATATTAATATAAAACAGATTGCCAACCCTAAATAGTCCAAAGCATACAAAGTGTTTCCCATCAAAGAAGTAATCAAGGAAATGTCATTAGTCATTATATAGGCATCGATATGTGATATTAGAGACATTAAAAAAATCATGATATTAATATAAAATAGATTGCCAGCACTAAATAACGCAAAGCATATGAAGTGCTTCTCGTCAAAGAAAATGTAATTAAGGAAACACATATATATATTTTTCTTCATAAATCGTATACTTGCGTAAAAAATCAAGCGGGTAACTCAATTGTTTTCCCCGGCTCCAACTTCTTGTAGTTGAATGAAAAATCACACATATTATATAGTTTTGCTGATATCTGACATTAGAGACACTAAAAATAACACGATCTTAATATAAAATAAATTGCTAAACCTAAATATCGCAAAGCATGTAGAGTGCTTCCTGTCAAAGAAGTAACCAAGAAAATGCACTGATATATCTTTCTTAAGAATCATAAGCTTGCGTTAGGAATCAAGTACCAACTCAAGTTCTCTTCCAGACTCCAAGTCCGTATAGTTAAATGAAAAATCACACTCATTATATGGTTGTATCAATACCTGATATTAGAGACATTAAAAGAACACACGATATATAACTGTTTGAGAGTGAAAATGGTTTCTGCCGATTTTGATAATTTCGGGTGTGTGGGTGAGAAACGAATTTAGACCCTAAACAATGTACTGCACAGGAGTACTTTATATTCGAGAGATCAATCTGTACAAATCCGGCCTAAACCAAGAAATGGTCGTTCCAGACTTGCTTCGGTCACAAAGAGTAGGAGAATGGGTTGGTTTTGGGGAGGGAAGCGAAGAAAGTGTTGAGACCAGGTTGATTATGGAAGAGTAGTGGTTTCACGACTTGTATCAGAAAATGGGAATCTAACAAATGGGAGAGCTTAGCCAAACGTTTTTCTGAGTGTTGTCTGATCCTTCACCGAACTTGTTCTGCTTTGTGGAAATAGGTAAGACCTATTTATACAAGTCGGAGTGAAACGTACTCTGGTCTCATTAAGGAATGGAATAATGGGTGAGTAAATGGGAGGAGGTGGTAACCGTTAACGCATGGAATTGATGTTCCATAAAAGAAAAGTGTTTCACCATTACTTCCCTATTTACTTAACCGCTTCATCCTTATTACACTTTCTTATTACGGGCGTAGTGTACGCCGCACGCTGTAAACCGCCAAACCAAAACCCAAAGAAGATCCCCCAGTTTGTGGTTTGATGTCTCGAACATTTTCGTGAAAACATGTAACATGGTTGTTGCCTGGCAAGTCGAGCTTGGGAGACTTGTTAGCTTTGCGACCTTCGACGGTCGAGATTTTGTATCTGTAGTTGCAGGATTTCCTACAACACACCCCCTATAATATTTTGTAGATCTAAATCTTATTAATCACCTAAATTTCAAATATAAGTACTAGAAATATAATTGACACGAGGATTTTTTACATGGTTCGATCAATGTGATCTACATCCATGGTTCTTCACTATGATTGTTGAGGTTACATAAGAATTACATTGGGAATCTCCATTAATGGATATTTTGTAGAGCTCTAGATCTAATTATTTGGGGAAGAAGATGATAAAGAAGAAATAAAATCTCTCTCTAAAATAATATATCTCTCTCTCTTACCAAAATTATCCTACCTCCTAAAATGTGATCCTCTCTAAAGTGTATCCCCTCTTTATCTCTCCTGCCTTTCTCTTTATATAGGATATTACATAGTGGATGACAACTCACATACAGCTCATATTCTCGCAAGCTCTTGTCACCTTCTCGCGGATTCTTCATACCTTTCTCGTATTTCTGCTGGTGTAAATGCATTACGTCATTTTTAATGTTAGTCTGCGACGGTTTCGCAATGTTGCTAATGACAATATCGCAAGTATGTTGTTGTTGCGATATTCTGATCCTACATCTTGCCTCTTTTTTCTTGAATATTGCTTGAAGAGCGATCTTTAAGAAAAAATCCGTTTTTGTAGTAGTCTTTGATCTTTGTTGATGAAGGAACGAGCGAAAGAATACTGGACTTGAAAAGTACGTACTTGCCTCTATTCTTTTGCGAAGTTCCGAAGCTTTTGCGAAATAAATAAGAAATATCAACCCGAAGTATACGAAGTATGAAGTATCCTTTGAGAAGTATAAGAAGTACTTAATCCTCGAAATATATAAGAAGTATGAAGCATGAAGTATCCTTGAAGAAGTATGAAGTATGAAGTATCTTTGAAGAAGTATGAAGTATGAAGTATCCTCGAAGAAGTATAAGAAGTATCCATCCTTGAATGCGTGTAATAAGTATTGCCTCTATTCATGCGAAATTATTACTCCTCTATTCATGCGAAATTATTACTCCATTTTTTATGAGGATTCTTGTTGTTCATTAGTGAACGTCCATTTTGGAAATGATTCTTGCCGAGAAGATAAAGAACATAAAATGTTCTCTCGGTATTCCATAGTTGCCTCTTGTTCTTTATCTATGAGGATAGAATCCTTGAGAAATGTTGAATGAGCGAGTTGTGTCTTCATTCTCATCTTGCCTCTGCCTCATGCTTTGTTCTCATGTGATAGTATAATCTCTTCAAGTTGCTTATAATTGTGTGAAATAATTGAGCGAAATAATCACATCTTGTGAAATGATCACATCCTGCGAAATTCTGAATAATCTTGCGAAATTCTGAATGATTCTGCGAAATTTTGTAAAATACTTGTTCGAATCTAATGCTTATGTAATGATTATGTTATGAAATGTGTATGCGATGTTTATGCCATGAAATGCTTATGCAATGCTTTCATGATGCGAGTATGATGCTTGTATGATGAGAATGCTTATCTATTGCAATGTATAGCTAATGTTTGTGTTACTTAGCTCATTTTGCCGCTCTAGAATTGATGTAGCTTTAAATTGCCTCCATTCTTCATTTCTCTGGCTTTATCTTTAATATATGCATTCTTCTTCACGTATTTATTGTTCCTCGCAAGTTATTACTCCTCTGTTATTTGTATGCAAATGGAAGATTAAGCATCACCTCGCAAATGAATCTGCTGAATTTGTCATTGCGACAAGATCGCAGGACGTCTTTACATTTTCATGTAATGACCCATTGACCTTGCCTTATCATTTTGTGTGGTCTTATTTTGCATTCCTAGTTAAAGGTCTTATTTTGCCACCCCTCGTTGTTGCGACAATATGACAGGCCTAAATATTCTTACGAACATAAAGCCCCATGACATTGTCGTGTTGCGACAAAATCGCAGGACGTCGTTACACTCTCATGTAATGACCCATTGATCTTGTCTTATCATTTCTTAGTATTATTGCCTCTGCAGGATTTTTTTCGTTGCGACAATATGACAGGCCTAGAAATTCTTGCGAATTTTAAGCCCCATGACATTGCCGTCTTGCGACGAAATCGCAGGACGTCTTTACACTTTCATGTAAAGACCCATTGATCTCGTCTTACCCTCGTGTTAGTATTATTGCCTCTGCAGGATCATCGCACAAATATGACAAGCCTAAATTTTCTTGCGAAAATAAAGCCTCATGACATTTGCGTCTTTAGACACTTATCGGCTCTCCTAATGGAGGTGTGCCCTTATCATCATCTCCCCGGTTTCCCCTTCAAGGAGGCGTACATCGGCCATACAAGACTAGCTCCTCCCATCCGGTCTTAAAAACAACAAGGGATTCTTCGCAGCTTCGCGATGGCTTGTTTTCCATTGCAGCCTCTTATCCCTTATACCTATAGGGCTTATGGTTACGAGGCTGCACCCTAAGTGGAGTTTTCTTCGGGCCGAGTGCAGCATGTGCCAAGACTTGCCAAGAATGGCCGAGACACTTCAAACGCCCCAGGCACTCTTGGCTCAACCGTGTACCTCGGAGCCTTGAGCATACACTGACTCCTTGGAAGAGACCCTCGGGCGTCCAACCAGGGTATAACCTTATATATATAGTTGGAAATCCAAGGTATCTCTCCCGGATAGGCTTTCATGGGCCCCAAATCTCCATGACTCAGGTTCCAGGAGCGGTGTAACCTTTTCCCTGAGCCATGTTAAGAGATACCCCCTTATATGACGCACTTTAGGTCTTACATTTGCCTCTTACGAAATTTTATTCGCGAACTAGGGTGTACGCCATAAAGGTTCGTCCCATTCACTCATTCTTTCATTTCTGTCAATTCTTTGTAATAGGTACCCCTACTATGACGCACTTTAGGTACTTTGCCTCTTGCGAAATTGTGTTAGCGAACTAGGGTGTGCACCATAGTAAGTTCGCCATTCTCTTATTATTTTGTTGATTCTTCTGCATATAAGCTCTTTTGTAATTTCGCTGATCTTAGATAATCTCTTGTCATTTTCTGTGCGAAATTCTCGCATGTCTTCATTCTTTCATTCATTCTTCCATTCTTTTCTTTCATTCATTCCTTCATTTCTGTCACTTCTTTCACTCATTCTCATAATATTATATCATTTGAAGCAAAGTAAATATTCAAGAGAAATTCTAATACATTATAGTCCTGAAATCTTTGTAGTTGTGAAATCTTTATAATTCTGCGATCGTATCGCGTTTTGTGATTCAAATCAAAAATATTTTATTTTCTATAAAAGAAATATTCTAGATAAATATAAATATTGAATTTTTTGATTTTTTGATTTTTTTTTTTTTTTGAAATCCAGAAATCTTCGTAATTTTGAAGTCTTCATAATCTTAAAATCTTAGTAATATTTGTAATTTTGCGACTGAATCGCTTTTTTGTAAATCAAATAAAAAATCTTTTATTTTCCGTAGGAGTAAAATGTTTAAGGAAAGTGGTACTTAGCTTTATGTGATTCGCTGCTGTTGTTGTCTCTTGCGAAGTATATGATTTGCTTGCGAAGCTAGCATCATTTGCGAAGTTAACATCTGTATGAAGTAGGCGTACATCATCTGCGAAGGGCAAAAATACTGTGGCAAAAGTCCAGTGCTCAGCTTTGAGCAAAAAGATGTGCGAAAAATTCGCGTGTAAAATATGATGGATCTGGGACTCAATCTTGCGACCACAAGCTTGTAGTCTCCCTCTTGAACCAACTGAGCAGAATCCATTTTGAGAAATTGATGCACCATGTTGAAACTCGATCTTATACTCTACCTTGTTAATCCAAAAATATGCTAAAATTTTGTTTGTGTGCGAATTCGAACTTATGATCTCAGGTTTGCTTGCTCCAATTCTAACCATCTCTGCTGGCTTTGTTTTTGTATGAATAGCGAGATTCGCATATGTTATTCTCATCTTAATGTCCTTTATACTCTTCCTCATCATCCTTTCTTCTTCTCCTCCCGAGTTGTTTGTCTTATTGGAATATATAACAAAATGTTTGCGAAGAGAACAAACTACTTATTTGGGAGGTCTAACGAAGTAGGCGGTTGATGAAGTATGTTTTTCTTTACTTTCTATTTGCTTCTTTACATTCTGTTTGCTTGACAAAGTAAATTGTCTGCTGTAAACTTCTTTACTCTCATGATGTTGTCAACTGGTAGCCTTTACTTGACCATTATTTGTTTTCTTAATTTCTTCCTTTACTATGAACATCATCGTCATAGATTGATACTTTGAGATACTTTGAAAATTCTCCTTACATCCTCTTCTTGATTTTCTGGATTATGATTCATTTCGAACTGATTCATTTCTGGAAATTTAAAGAGTCTGCGAAGGTTGTCAACGATGTAAATGAAACCATAGTGTCTTTTCTTTTGCAGAAATTTTGCTACTGTGTATTATTCCTTCGCCTTTGCCTCAAGTATGAGAAACTTACACTGCGAAGACAATGATTAGAGAAGAATACTGCTTTTCTTTGTTACTGTCCTTTCTTTCGAAAAATACTATTGGCACGACTATACTTCTCCCTTTAGATGGTGAAGATATCATCTCCATGAATTTCGGTGATGAGGCATCATCTTGCCCTTACGAGTTGATCAATTGTTGTATTCTGACGAGGTTGTTGGTCAGGTTAACTCTTTTTCTCACTTTGGTTGCGTTGCTCGCAGCTTCTTTGGTTGCTTTGCTGGAGTTGGTGACGAAACTTGTTGCGAATAGTCGATTGGGATTTGACTTCGTGATTTTATGTGATGTTATTTAACAGGTTATTGGATGACGACAAGATAGTGACAGGCAACTTGCACGTGCTCTTCTTTTTCACGCTATCATGATGATTCCTTCGCTATTAACAAGTCTATCCTACGGATTTGCTGATAACAACTCGTGGTATCTTTGTCACCTAAGTTGTTGTTCTTCGATGGGTTTGTAAAACAGGTCTAGTTAGTGTGAATTCTGTGATGAAAACTCATTTTAACTATTTTTTCTTTAGCTATGAAGCTTTTCAACTGAACTAACTGCTCTTGTTATCCGCCAATAGTGTTAGCTACGTATCTTCTACTTCCTTTTCCTTTTCCCTTACTCGTGGTTCCTTTTAGCTGAAGTTATTGTGCGTCACTAACTCCCCTGGATTTTAGTCTTTTGTCTTCATATGGTCTTTTAGCTAAATGTTTGCCTCATTTTCTTTGCTGATATTTCTCCCCTAGGATTCCTGCGAATTGACTTTCCAGATCTTGGATATGAGTTGGTTTATTCGCAACTGTGTGCTCTTTCTTTACTTCCTCCTCGTTTGTTTCATGTAGTAATTACGAGATTGCTGGGTCTCTGGGACTATCGATGAAGTTAATTTAACTTTCGTAAATTTTCTTTTTTAAATTTCATCTTTTGAACTAACTGGTTTCTTTTGCTGCTTCAACAGATATTGGTGATATATTTGAATCTTGCAGGTAGAACCTCTGACGAAGTAAATCTATCTACGATAGGCTACCCCTTTGCTGATACTGTCTTTCTTATTTTCCTTTGTCATATTACTGCATTTCTTCTCTTTGTTTGGAGAGTTTTAATTCTTCATGAAATTATTTCTTCTGTATGTTTGATAGAACTGGTCAGAAGCTTTAAACTTCGCATAAGGCCTATGCACTTCGCAGAAGTCATTCATTGTTTCTTCTCTGATTCACAGTTATGCATATTGGTGATCAATTCCAATCTTTCCCCTATCGACTGCAAAGATTTCTTGACGAAGTTGTTCGATTTCGTTCTTCGCTGCAAGCAATCAAACTAATTCAATTAGCAATACAGAATATGAGCTTTAATGTACCACCGGTAACTCATACAACTCGCTCCTGCAGGAAAATTCCCAAATCAGTTGAAAATTCTGATGCTCAACATTTTTGAAATGAAATGTTGTAAAATTCTTCACATAGGTTTGTAAAACAAGTTATGTTAACTATAGAAGAACAAATAATATTTTCACAGAGGCCCCTTCAGAATTTAAGTCATCAGATCTAAGGGTTTAAAAGGAAAAGAAATGAATTAAGGAGGAAGAATTTGTCCTTTCAAGACTAATTGTTGGTGCAGATTTGCTTGATTTTATCGTGGTTGTTTTTTTTTTTTTTTTTTTTTTTACGAATCCAAATATACTCCAGATCTTTGACATCTTCCACTTTTTTTTCTCTGGTTGCACTTTCTTATCTCAGCTCCTATTCTTTTATTTTGATTATCTCCCATATCCGTTGTTCGTCTCCTGAAGATGTAATACTCTGATTTCTTGATAAAAATTTAGAGATCCATTGGAGTCCATCACCAAAAGTATCTAATTTCTTTAAATCTTCCTCAATCTAACAAGCAGTAGTCCCTATTTCTAGCGCCAAAAATGTAGTTGCAGGATTTCCTACAACACACCCCCTATAATATTTTGTAGATCTAAATCTTATTAATCACCTAAATTTCAAATATAAGTACTAGAAATATAAATTGACACGAGGATTTTTTACATGGTTCGATCAATGTGATCTACATCCATGGTTCTTCACTATGATTGTTGAGGTTACATAAGAATTACATTGAGAATCTCCATTAATGGATATTTTGTAGAGCTCTAGATCTAATTATTTGGGGAAGAAGATGATAAAGAAGAAATAAAGCCTCTCTCTAAAATAATATATCTCTCTCTCTTACCAAAATTATCCTACCTCCTAAAATGTGATCCTCTCTAAAGTGTATCATCCTCTTTCTCTCTCCTGCCTTTCTCTTTATATAGGATATTACATAGTGGATGACAGCTCACATACAACTCATATTCTCGCAAGCTCTTGTCACCTTCTCGCGGATTCTTCATACCTTTCTCGTATTTCTGCTGGTGTCGTCTGTTACGTCATTTTTAATGTTAGTCTGCGACGGTTTCACAATGTTGCTAATGACAATATCGTAAGTATGTTGTTGTTGCGATATTCTGATCCTACAGTATCTTAAGCGGAAAGGTAGCCTTTGATCATTGCACGCTTCCGTTTTTGATAGCTGTGTAGGGAAGGCCATCATGATGGCACGACAAAGTTGGCAGGCCATTGGCATGGCATGCCTTGGCGTGGTTTGGCGTGGCCAAACTAGACTTTGGGTCAAAGGTTACCATGCGTTGTCTCGTAACCATGGACGGCTAGGATTTGCTCCTGAAATTGAAGGGCGACCGTTGATTGTCGCACGCCTTCGTTTTAGTAGCCGCATAGGGAAGGCTAGCATGGTGGCGCGGCTAGGTTGGCATGGCATGTCTTGGTGCAGTTTGGCGTGGCCAAATTAGGTTTTGGGTCAAATGTTACCATGCGTTGTCTGGTAACCTTGGAAGGCTAGGATTTGCTCATGAGATTGAAGGGCGACCGTTGATGGCTGCACGCCTTCGTTTTAGAAACCCTAATTAGCGCCCTTTACTAGAATCGCTGTAGAATTCTCTTACGGACTCAGATTTTGACGATCCGCCCCTCAAATCGACCAGAAAAGAATTTCCTATCTCCCAGCGCGGGGATATTTAGGTTTTTAACTCGTTCGGGAGGTGATAACAGCCCGAAAGTAAAACTCAGGAAGAATTCAGGAGGGATGTTACGGGCCCGAGGAGGCATAGTTTAGGCACGGCCAAAATTAAATTTTGGCATTGGGCCAAACGTTACCATGCGTTGGCTAGCGACCTTGGACGGCTAAGATTTGCATCTAAGGTGGAAGGGTGGTCGTTGATTGTTGCACGCCTTCGTTTTAGTGGTCGCATAGGGAAGGCCAGCGTGGTGGAGCGGCAAGTTGGCGTGGCATGCCTTGGCGCGGTTTGGCGTGGCCAAACTAGGTTTTCGGGCCAAAGGTTACCATGCGTCATCTGGTAACATTGGATGGCTAGGATTTGATTGGGATTGAAGGGGGACCGTTGATCGTCGCACGCCTTCGTTTTTGGTAGCCGCGTAGGGAAGGCCAGCATGGTGGCGCGACTAGGTTGGCATGCCGTCGGCATGGCATGGTTTGGCGTGGCCAAACATAGGTTTTCGGGCCAAAGGTTACCATGCGTCGTCTGGTAACCTTGGATGGCTAGAATTTGCTCCTGGGTTTGATGGGGGACCGTTGATCGTCGCACGCCTTCGTTTTTGGTAGCCGCGTAGGGAAGGCCAGCATGGTGGCACAGCTAGGTTGGCATGCCATTGGCATGGAATGGTTTGGCGTGGCCAAACTTAGGTTTTTCGGGCTAAAGGTTACCATGCGCCGGTAACCTTGGATGGCTAGGATTTGCTGGGATTGAAGGGGGACCGTTGATGTCGCACGCCTTTCGTTTTTGGTAGCCGCGTAGGGAAAACTAGGTTGGCATGTCGTTGGCATGGCATGGTTTGGCGTGGCCAAACTTAGGTTTTGGGCCAAAGGTTACCATGCGTCGTCTGGTAACCTTGGATGGCTAGGATTTGCTCCTGGGATTGAAGGGGGACCGTTGATCGTCGCACGCCTTCGTTTTTGGTAGCCGCGTAGGGAAGGCCAGCATGGTGGCGCGGCTAGGTTCGTTTGGCATGGTGGGGCCAAGTACTTAGCATGCCGTCGGCACATGGTGCGGCTAGTATGGCTAGGGATAAGGCAAGGTGCGGTTTGGCTTGGCATGGTGGGGCCAAGGGTTTGGCATGCCGTTGGCACATGGCGCGGCTAGCACGGCTAGGGCCAAGACAGGGTGCTGTTTGGCTTGGCATAGTGGGGCCAAGGGTTTGGCATGCCGTTGGCACATGGTTCGGCTAGCATGGCTAGGGCCAAGGCAAGGTGCGGTTTGGCTTGGCGTGTGGGGCCAAGGGTTTGGCGTGAATGGTTTGGCTTGGCATGGCGGGGCCAAGGGCTTGGCATGCCATGGGCGCATGGTGCGGCTAGCATGGCTAGGGCCAAGGCAAGGTGCGATTTGGCTTGGCATGTGGGGCCAAGGGTTTGGTAGGTGTGGCTGGCATGGTTTGCCATTGGCACAGCGGTACGGCTAGCATGGTTGGCATGCCTTGGAGCGGTAGGTGTGGCTGGCATGGTTTGCCATTGGCACAGGGGTGCGGCTAGCATGGTTGGCATGCCTTGGCGTGGTAGGTGTGGCTGACATGGTTTTCCATTGTCACAGGGGTGCAGCTAGCATGGTTGGCATGCCTTGGCGTGGTAGGTGTGGCTGGCATGATTTGCCATTGGCACAGGGGTGCGGCTAGCATGGTTGGCATGCCTTGGCGCGGTAGGATGTGGCTGGCATGATGAGCCAGGCACGTGCGGTGTGAGAATTAGGGTTTTGGCTTGTCGAAACCCTAATTAGCATTAAAAAAAAAAGGTACCCTGGTAATTTTCTCGCAGACAAATTAAATGGTTCAATAAATGCGTTTAAGTTCTGTGACGTCACTGTCTGACTAGGGTTTTACTATTTTACCCCTAAGTTAAAAACCACCATCAACATTAAGTACCCTGCTTAGCTCGGAACAGGGGCGTTGTTGCGAGGTAAGCATAAGATGGTGACAGACAAGGACAGAATCGAAACGTAAATCATGCAAGATGGTCAGGAAGATCCGTCTAACCTTTTTCGGAAAGTAAGGAGAATCTGTGATCCTCGTATTTGGCGGCTTTGCGTAAATTCTGCTCGTGGTACTTGCAGGTTAGGCTGGAACGGGGCCACTAGTGCATATTTGATGTGAAGGAAAGCGTTAGCACTGGTCGGCTTGGACTTGGAGCCGTTAGCACTGGATCAGCTTGGAATGGGAGACGCAGGTATCGTGCGGCTTGGAAAGGAGCCGTTAGCACTGGATCGTCTTTGAAATGGGAGCCGCTAGCGTAAATTTGGCGCGGGCGCTGATCTATTGGCCTGGCATGGAGTGAGCGTTGGCTTCGGGAAGACAACAACTTGCTTCAGTTTCGTGGGAAGGTGACGACTTTTTCGAGAGGTAAGGAGAGTTCATGATCCCCATGTTTGGAAGCCTTGCATAGATTCTATTTGTGGTGTAGACCGTGAAGCGGTGAGATGAAGATCGGCTTAGTCTAGCTATGCATCATCTTGGCTGGGTTAGGGAACATCATGACGCTGGCTCGGCGAGTTGTTCGTGTTGGCGTATTAACATGAAAGGCGCGGATTGTTGCAAAAACTGAACGTGGACCGCTGGCAAGATTGGCACTGGCAAGGAAAGCGCGGATGTCTTGGGAGTGGCAAGGCTTGCTCTTGTGGGACCGATTGCCTTTCTTCATGTGCGACTTTAACAGTGAATTCTTTCCTTATTCAAAAATCTGGAAGCGTTACACCCATAAGAGAGCGTTACTTATCCTTTCCCCTTTTTAGGGTTTGTGCAATACATATATTGCTGGTGAAATTGTATCATCTTCCTCTTTCCAGTTGTTCATTGGTGAAGGTAGGGTAAATCTCGTTCCTCCTCCTGGTTTGGTATTGTGATGGAATCTCCTAGCAACGATCGTACCTCCTTTTTCCGAGAGATAAGTAGAATCCGCGATCCTTGCGCCCCGCATCTTTGCGTAAATCCCGGGTATGGTTGTGCGTCTTGTGGCTAGGCTTTTGGAACGCAAGGCGGAGCCGCTTTAGCATAGACTTGACATGAAAGGGACCCATTAGCACTTATTTGGCTTGGAATGGGCGTGGGATGCTTGACAAATCATTGCCCAAGCATGGCATTGGCAAAGCAAAGGTGCGGACTGTTTACACGGTGGTGGCTTGTCTTCGCGGGACCGATTGCCTTTCCTCCTTACTTAGCCAAAATAGGAAATCCTTTCCTTATCCAAATTCCGAGAGTGTTATGCTTTCGGATGGAAACTTTGCTGCCCGAGAGATTGCTGGGGAAAGTGCTTGAAGAAGCTCTGACAGAGGCGTTGGCAACTCGTGCATCCGCTTTCTATGACCAGTTTCCCCTTTTTGCTGTTTTTTCTTTGTTGTATAGACGTCTTGGTGCTTTTGCAGACTTATTGTTATCTTCTTGGTATTCATGGCGAAGTTAGGGTTTCGCCAATTAGCATCCCGCTTGCGGTTTCACATCTTTGAATAAAACTTCTTATTTGAAAGACTTCAATCTTCCATTAGAATATGTTGTTCGATCTTCCATTCCCTTCAGAGCTCCTGAGTAATTGAATAAGGCACTTCCTGTACGTTTTCAGCTTTTCTGGTCAGGACCTGATGGTTGATCGTGTCTTCTGGGCTTTGACAGTGAAAGAATTTCGTGTAGATCCCTAGCCCCCAAGTATGGTTTACATATTTCCATCTTGTATGGTCAGTGAGTTGACCATAATAAAGATATCACCATCGTGCGTTCGTACTGGTGATTTTGTTACTTCTTCCACGTGAAACTAAAATATAGAGGAGTACGGGTTACCTTCGTAGTGATTGCTGCTACGGTGAAGCTCTGGCTGGTATCAAAAAATGAGCGACAACAGTTCTTGGTAGCAGATGTAATCAGAAGAGACTACATTGTCGTGGGAACAAAGTAGTTTGGCTAGAATCATATAGGCATCCATGGAAGTAAAAGGGTTGGCTGGATGCGTGAGCGAGCAAACTGTCCATGGTCACGAGTTTTGGCGAGATGGATCAAAAGGTGGCCATGACTACGAAGATTGGCTGGTTGTGATCATGATCCTTGACGTGGGGAGTGTGGTGGCACGACCCTGGAAGGAGTGTTGTGAAGGAGTGTTGTTGGAGCGCTTCGGCTCTTGGAGAGGACGTTGAAACTTAAGGAGCCAAATGACAGCTTAATCTATCCCGCTTATAGAGATAACGACACGGCGGAGCGTTATTCATCGGAGCGAACGTTGAAGCGGAGCTTGCCTCTTTTTCCTTGAATATTGCTTGCGATTTTGAGCGAACATTGAAGCGTTGATTCGAAAGCCGGAGAACGTTGAAGTGGAGCCACTTCGGAGAGAACGCCAAAACGGCGCCTTGAAACTCGCATTTAATGTTAGCCTTGAACTTTACAATACATTGGTTAGAGTCCCAGTTCCATCTATCGATCATGCTTTCCAGAGAGGTTAAGGTTTAGGAACAAAAGAAAGTCGCGAGTGACAAGGTATTTAAGAAACATTTATTTTTATCAACAATACATTGTTGCCTCTGCTTTTTATTTAATTTGTCATTCGCTTCCTGGCCGGAAATAGAGCAAATTCCTCTAAGCCGTTCTTTCCCGATGCGGTGCGGTTGAGGTAGGATGCAAATATGTCTTGACGCTACGCCATATTTTTGAGAAATATAGAATCTCACATAACTTTGCCTCGATTTTGGAGAAGTCGTTCTCGATCTTTACGTGTGATGAAATTGGATTGCCGTATCCCACTATGCAAAGATCTTCAATATGGTTTCTCCTTCTTCTTGTCGACATCGAAGCGAAGGTCCATCAAAAGAATAAAGCACGCCATCTCGCAATTCATAATTTGTCGCCGGCTCTTTTAACTTGTGTGGTATCGCCTTTCATTAAATATGCGTGAAGTTCTATCCTCCAATCTTTTCGGCGACGTTGCATCTCATCTACCACCATCATTATATCTGCTTCTTGTCCTTCCTCTTTATTAATTGATGATTTTGATATTCCTAGCTTGGTCTCACATCATACTTGATATAAAGGCAAAAGCTTGGGTTATCTCTTCTTGATATGTGCCTCCATTTTATTTTCTAGACGATAACACTTCTAACAAGCTTCCTGTATTTTCAGTAGGATGGATCATTTGTAGCATGGTTATTTAAGCCAAATACAGTCAATGTAATTCTCACTCCTTAGCCATTTCTATTGCAAATAAAGCATGTATTATGGCTTAACATATTGGTAGACTCAAATTCCAATCTAAAAGCAAAAGCTAACTTATTGCCTTCCGCGAAATCATAACAATTCCCACTCCCTTTACCTTCTCCATTTGATGATCCATCCATTAATATTTCCCACCGGTTTGGCCTGGGCTTAACAAATCTTTGATCTCCATCACTTGCATTTAATTCGTGACTTGGTTGAAGATAATATTTCATATTTGAGTTTGCAATGACTTATTTGAGCATTCCATCTTTCGAACTAATTGGTACCTTTGTTACCACCCTAACAAAGTGTGTGCTTGAAAATATATGGAAGTTTAAACGACTTATAGACTCAACGCTAGGATTAGTTTTTCAATCTTTGAATAATTTCTTTCTCATTAAAAGTTTTATCATATAATAGATGGGTTTCTCCACTCTCGTCCGTTCTCGTAACAAATCACTTGACTGCGTGCGAAGTCGTCGCGAGATATATTAATAATTCCTCCCCAGGTTCTCTCTCTCTCGCATAATGGGGACCCAATTTCGATCCCTTTTTAGAACACAAAAATGTTTACATTTATCGCATTTAATCATGAGATGAACCTTCCAGTGATGCTAAACAATCCATTTAGCTTTTGAACATCTTTTACAGCTGGGCGTTTCTGATGTCGCGAATCTTTTATTTTTGGTATTCCTTCCTTTGATACAATGTAACCCAAGCAACCCGAAGGTACATTTTCTGGGTTGACTTTGATGTTGAAACGCCTCATTTGCTCAAAAATTTCTTTCAAGTCTCGCACATGATCTTCCTCGCTCTTCTTACTTTTTACTAGCATGTCATCTACATAGACTTAAGGTTTTATGTATCCACATGAATACATCTTCTACCATTGACTGTCAGCCCAGCATTTCGCAAAACCGAATGGCATTTTTAGTATAGCAAAGATAATCCTCTTGGAGCGAAGAAAGCGTGATGCTCGATCCTCTTCGGCGAGGGGGATCCGGTTGTAACCTTTGTATCCATCCGAGGATACCCTTTTCATTCCCCGCCGATTCGACTAGCCGGGGAATATCCGGCAATGGGAAACTGTCTTTCCGCAGCTTTATTTAAATCGCTGAAATCAATGCAAATCCTTATTCCTTTGTTCTTCTTTGGAACTATAACCATATTCGCTATCCATTCGGGATATTTTGCTTGTCTAATGATTCCCGTCCAACATCTTCTCGATCCGAGGGGTGATATGTCGTTGTTATCTTTCTAATTCTTTGTTGAAGATCTCGCTAGGTATTCCTTTTCCTTCCTTCGCTTTGATCACGTAAACTCGAACTCTTCTTCTTAGCCGCCCGCCATCTTTTTGCGGTGCTTAGATATATTCTTTGTTTGTTTATTTGTTCCTCGCAACATTTTACTTCCTTTGATAATATATTCTTCCTTTAGCAGCCTCCCTTTGATCTCGCCTATTCCAGCTGGTGTTGGAAACTTGATACATTGATGAAGCGTCGACGCTCACAGCCTTTATCACATGTGTACCCATGGTCTTCCTAGTAACAAGTTATACTTGATTCCATATCTACTATACTCAATGTCACCCGAGTTTCGATTCTTTCCTAATGGAATACGTATTTTTATCTCCCTCTAACTTTGGTTATGGATTTACCAAAACCTTGGATATTGTATGTCACAAAGTCATATCCTCGTCTTCATATCCCATCTTTTGTAAGTGTGATAGAACATTATGTTCACCAAGACTCGTATCAATTAAAACTCCATTTACCACCCATGTTTTCGCCGTGTTCTCCGATTCTTCTTCTCCTTATACGCGTTAATCATGATCACTAATGGAGATGGGTGATCCAAATTTTCTTTGGATATCTCTCCGCTGTGAATGTTATCTCTTGCTTTTTCCCAATCTTTCTCAAAGGTGATATCATTTCTGTAACCTTCTTTCCTTCAAAATCCCGCTTTGTGTATTCTTCCTCTGATATTTTCATGAAATTCACTAATCATTACTCCCCGTGATCTGTGTCACATACCATATCTTTTTCCCCGCTTCATCCGATCTAAGATTGCGATTTTCTTTCTTGAACCAACAAGATTAGGTCCCGTTTCTAGCGCATATGTAGGAAGAGGTTTTCCTGCACACTACACCTCACTATATTTTGATTAATTAGTCCATTGAAAGTTGTATAATTGAGAATGTTTATTGATTAATTTCATGGGCGAGTTGTTTACACAGAAAAGTAGGATTACACTTAGCAAGTAAAACACTCTTGAATTTTCTCCTAATGACTTGCCCAACAATTCCAAAAAGATCTCTCCTTTTACAATGACTCACTCAACCCTTTATATAGGGCGATACATAGTGGATGACGCCTAATCATATCCTTTTATTTCGGAAATGTTCCATGAAGTGTCGCAGATGTACAAACATTTATTCTCGCGACACACTTAACCCTCGCCTCCCTCGGCCCATCCCTTCTTTTGGAGAAATATAGAATCTCACATAACTTTGCCTCGATTTTGAGAAGTCGTTTCGATCTTTACGTGTGATGAAATCGATTGCCGATTCCCTTCTACTTGGGCGTTCAAGAGCAACGCGAGCCTATTCATCTATAAACGCGCCCCTCAAGTGCCTTTTGTCTTTTCATCAAATCAACAGTGGTAAAAGGAGGTCGGCTTCTTCCGGCTCTTCCAGTATCTTGCCCTGATGGTGGAGTAGCGTCTCTGGTGACGGTTGGAGCTATCATGCTTGAAGAAATGTTGGGGTGGCGAAAGCGGCTCTGGTTCTGGTGATCGCGCAGATATGGCACGGTTTTGATCACGAAGTGCTGGAGCCATGGCGCTGTTTCGAAGGGTGAGGATGGCGCTACTTTGGCTGGTTGTGGAGCGGAGAAGATGGTGCTGGAAGGGCGCAAGATGTTAGCGCTGGAAGGATGCAAGCCGTTAGCGCAGGGTGTGGTATTGTGGCTGGCATGCGCGTGTGGCATGTGTGCCTGGCATGCGTGTCTGGTAAGCGCGTCTGGTAAGGGCGTCTGGCATGCGCATCTGGTAAGCGCGTTTGGTAAGCGCGTCTGGGAAGCGCGTCTGGCATGCGCATCTCTGGTAAGCGTCCGTAAGCATCTCGGCATGCGCGTCGTAAGCGATCTCGTAAGCGCGTCCGGCATGCACGCCTGGTAAGTGCGCGTCGGCATGCGCGTCGGTAAGCGGGTGGAGGAAGCTTTGTTTTCGATTGACGACATGTGCAACGCGGATTTGGTCATACTGCATTTCGAGGATGTAATCTCGAGTGGAGGTTCCATCGTGACATGTGTGTAAACTTTGAATTCAACGTTTTTGGTTCGTTGAAGGTTTCTTCGAGGTCGAGAAGTTTCGGTAGAAACATTCGAAGGTCCTTCGCGGATATGGTGAAGAAGCAGAAGCGGAAATCAAAAATTATCCAGAAGTTGAAGTTGAAAAGGGCGGCTCTTCAAAGCACGAAGGAGGCTCTTGCTAAGAAGAGTAAGCCATTGTTGAAAAACTTTCCTTGAATGCATTTCTGTCTTCTGAACTTCTTATTTTTAGGTTTTTTTTTTTTTATGAAAGGCAAATGAAACGCCTAGTTCATGGTTTTGATTTTCTGGATTTTTGGGTTGATAGACAAGTGTTAGCTATGAGGGTTTTGGATTATTATTCGGGATGAACCATTTTAGGATGAGGCTGTTTTTGGTTATGATTGAAAGTGTTGCGAGCATCCCAGGAAAACCATGGAACTGTGCGTTTGGTAGATGACATGGGGTGAAACATAACATGGCTATTGGTTTTATCATTCCCGTGAAAACTTGAAAGAGCGCACCACGTATCTTGTCTAGGTAGGACTTACTTGGTTTTTAGGTCTCCTGATGAAAAGGAAACCTTTCGGGTGCACAACCGAGTTTTATGGGAAGCACCGCCGTGATTGTAGAAAGTCCCCAGTCGTTACTAAGTTGCCTGATAACCGAGTCGCTGATTCTCGGGAGGATCGTTTGCTTCAATTTTGTGGGAAGTCCCCAGTCATCCCTTGTCGTGTCATGGTTGATAATCGAGTCATCTGGTAACTGAGTCGTCGATCCCTGAGCGGATCGCCTGCTTCTACCATCTTGATGTCTGGGTCGAAGCATGAGATCGATGGTCGAAAATTGACATTGTAACCGAAAGATCAATCTCCCACTGTGGTCGCCAATTGTTTGAGGGTGAAAATGGTTTCTGCCGATTTTGGTAATTTCGGGTGTGTGGGTGAGAAACGAATTTAGACCATAAACAATGTACTGCACGGGAGTACTTTAGATTCGAGAGATCAATCTGTACAAATCCGGACTTAACCAAGAAATGGTCGTTCCAGACTTTCTTCGGTCACAAAGAGGAGGAGAATGGGTTGGTTTTGGGGAGGGAAGCGAAGAAAGTGTTGAGACCAGGTTGATTCTGGAAGAGTAGTGGTTTCACGACTTGTATCAGAAAATGGGAAGCTAACAAATGGGAGAGCTTAGCCAAACGTTTTTCTGAGTGTTTTCTGATCCTTCACCGAACTTGTTCTGCTTTGTGGAAATAGGTAATACCTATTTATACAAGTTGGAGTGAAACGTACTCTGGTCTCATTAAGGAATGGAATAATGGGTGAGTAAATGGGAGGAGGTGGTAACCGTTAACACATGGAATTGATGTTCCATAAAAAAAAAGTGTTTCACCATTACTTCCCTATTTAATTAACCGCTTCATCCTTATTACACTTTCTTATTACGGGCGTAGTGTACGCCGCACGCTGTAAACCGCCAAACCAAAACCCAAAGAAGATCCCCCAGTTTGTGGTTTGATGTCTCGAATGTTTTCGTGAAAACATGTAATATGGTTGTTGCCTGGCAAGTCGATCTTGGGAGACTTGTTAGCTTGGCGACCTTCGACGGTCGAGATTTTGTATCTTAAGCGGAAAGGTAGCCGTTGATCATTGCAAGCTTCCGTTTTTTATAGCTGTGTAGGGAAGGCCAGCATGATGGCACGACAAAGTTGGCAGGCCATTTGCATGGCATGCCTTGGCGTGGTTTGGCGTGGCCAAACTAGACTTTGGGTCAAAGGTTACCATGCATTGTCTGGTAACCATGGACGGCTAGGATTTGCTCCTGAAATTGAAGGGCGACCGTTGATTGTCACACGCCTTCGTTTTAGTAGCCGCATAGGGAAGGCTAGCATGGTGGCGCGGGCTAGGTTGGCATGCCATTGGCATGGCATGTCTTGGTGCAGTTTGGCGTGGCCAAACTAGGGTTTTGGGTCAAAGGTTACCATGCATTGTCTGGTAACCTTGGACGGCTAGGATTTGCTCCTGAGATTGAAGGGCGACCGTTGATGGCCGCACGCCTTCGTTTTAGAAACCCTAATTAGTGCCCTTTACTAGAATCGCTGTAGAATTCTCTTACGGACTCGGATTTTGACGGTCCGCCCCTCAAATCGATTGGAAAAGAATTTCCTATCTCCTGCCGCGGGGATATTTAGGTTTTGAACTCGTTCTGGAGGTGAAAACAGCCCGACAGTAAAACTCAGGAAGAATTCAGGAGGGATGTTGCAGGCCCGAGGAGGCAAAGTTTAGGCACGGCCAAAATTAGGTTTTGGCATTGGGACAAAAGTTACCATGCGCTGGATGGCGACCTTGGACGGCTAAGATTTGCATCTAAGGTGGAAGGGTGGCCATTGATTGTTGCACGCCTTCGTTTTAGTGGTCGCATAGGGAAGGCCAGCGTGGTGGCACGACAAGGTTGGCATGGTATGCCTTGGCGCGGTTTGGCGTGTCCAAACTAGGTTTTCGGGCCAAAGGTTACCATGCGTCGTCTGGTAACCTTGGATGGCTAGGATTTGATCCTGGGATTGAAGGGGGGCCGTTGATCGTCGCACGCCTTCGTTTTTGGTAGCCGCGTAGGGAAAGCCAGCATGGTGGCGCGGCTAGGTTGGCATGGCATGGTTTGGCGTGGCCAAACTTAGGTTTTCGGGACAAAGGTTACCATGCGTCGTCTGGTAACCTTGGATGGCTAGGATTTGCTCTTGGGATTGATGGGGGACCGTTGATCATCGCACGCCTTCTTTTTTGGTAGCCGCGTAGGGAAGGCCAGCATGGTGACACGGCTAGGTTGGCATGGCATGGTTTGGCGTGGCCAAACTTAGGTTTTCGGGGCAAAGGTTACCATGCGTCGTCTGGTAACCTTGGATGGCTAGGATTTTCTCCTTGGATTGAAGGGGGACCGTTGATCGTCGCACGCCTTCGTTTTTTGGTAGCCGCGTAGGGAAGGCCAGCATAGTGGCGCGGCTAGGTTGGCATGCTGTTGGCATGGCATGGTTTGGCGTGGCCAAACTTAGGTTTTTCGGGCCAAAGGTTACCATGCGTCGTCTGGTAACCTTGGATGGCTAGGATTTGCTCCTGGGATTGAAGGGGGACCGTTGATCATCGCACGCCTTCGTTTTTTGGTAGCCGCGTAGGGAAGGCCAACATGGTGGCGCGGCTAGGTGCGTTTGGCATGGTGGGGCCAAGGGCTTAGCATGCCGTTGGCACATGGTGCGGCTAGTATGGCTAGGGCCAAGGCAAGGTGTGGTTTGGCTTGGCATGGTGGGGCCAAGGGTTTGGCATGCCATTGGCACATGGCGCGGCTAGCACAGCTAGGGCCAAGGCAAGGTGCGGTTTGGCTTGGCATGGTGGGGCCTAGGGTTTGGCATGCTGTTGGCACATGGTGCGGCTAGCATGGCTAGGGCCAAGGCAAGGTGCGGTTTGGCTTGGCATGTGGGGCCAAGGGTTTGGCTTGAATGGTTTAGCTTGGAATGGCGGGGCCAAGGGCTTGGCATGCCATGGGCGCATGGTGCGGCTAGCATGGCTAGGGCCAAGGCAAGGTGCGGTATGGCTTGGCATGTGGGGCCAAGGGTTTGGTAGGTGTGGCTGGCATGGTTTGCCATTGGCACATGGGTGCGGATAGCATGGTTGGCATGCCTTGGCGCGGTAGGTGTGGCTGGCATGGTTTTCCATTGGCACAAGGGTGCGGCTAGCATGGTTGGCATGCCTTGGCGCGGTAGGTGTGGATGACATGGTTTTCCATTGGCACAGGGGTGCGGCTAGCATGGTTGGCATGCCTTGGCGCGGTAGGTGTGGCTGGCATGATTTTCCATTGGCATAGGGGTGCAGATAGCATGGTTGGCATGCCTTGGCGCGGTAGGATGTGGATGGCATGATGAGCCAGGCACGTGCGGTGTGAGAATTAGGGTTTTGGCTTGTCGAAACCCTAATTAGCATTTAAAAAAAGGTACCCTGGTAATTTTCTCTCAGACAAATTAAAGGGTTCAATAAATGCGTTTAAGTCCTGTGACGTCACTGTCTGACTAGGGTTTTACGATTTTACCCCTAAGTTAAAAACCACCATCAACAATAACACAAAAATATCTTGCTAATTCTAAATAGTGGAAAACAGATGAAATGCTTCCAGTCAAAGATAATCAAGGAAATGCACTAATATCCCACTATGACCTCGTTTCAATACCCGTGATTTCTTTAACCGTAAGATCGCCTATTAATAATTGGAGTTTTTTAATTGTCAAATGGAATCTGAATTATATTGGCTATGAATTCTCATCATTTTTTTCTTTTCCTATTTATGACTCCTGTTGGTCACAATTGTATTTAGTGTTAATATAAAATAGATTTTTAAACTCTAATTATTGCAAAGCATATATATGAATTGCTTCCCGTTGAAGATAATGTAATCAAGGAAATTCACCGATCTATATTTTTAAGAATCATATACTTGCGTTAGGAATCAAGCGGCCAGCCAACTCAAGTTCTCTTCCAGGATCCAAGTCCCTATAGTTAAATGAAAATCACACTTTTGTATAGGTGTATGGATATCTAATATTAGTGATACTAAAAATCGATATTAATATAAAATAGATTTTCAACCCTAAATAGTGAAAAGAATATAAAGTGTTTCCCGTCGAAGATGATGTAATCAAGAAAATGCATTGATATATCTTTCTTCAGAAATCATATACTTGTGTTAAGAATCAAGCGGTCAACCCAACCCAGGCACCAACTCCTTATAGTTAAATAAAAAAATCACACTCAAATACTAATATATGATATTAAAGACATTAAAAGAACACATGATATAACATAAAATAGTTTTCCAAATCTAGATAGTACAAAAAGATGAAATGCTTCCCGTCAAAGAAGTTGTAATCAAGCAATGAACTAACATCCCACTAAGACTGTTTGAATACTCGTTTTGAATACTCGTGATTGTTACTTTAACCGCAAGGATTGTCCACTAATTAATGACTGGAGTACCTTTATTGACAAAGAGAATCTAAATTGTATTGGTTAATTAAATAATTTGGTTGCTGGAATTTTAGTGATGCATTTAGCTAACTTTATTATGTATGTGGCTTGAAACAAAACATAAAACTCTCTTCGAATTGAACAATTAAAGGACCTTCTTTTTTTTTACATCAACCATAGGTCAAGTTAACGAAGTGCCGTTACAACATGGTCTATTAAACAAAGCAATTTCATGTGTATATCATGTTCGAGAAAGAAAAAGAATAATAAGAATAGGTTTCACAAAAAACTATAATACAATAATCTGGCAGAACCCATCAAAAATATCAGAAAAATTTATAAAGCAATCTTAGGACAATAACTTAACAATGTTGCTTGGGATTTACATCCATCCTTATTCCTATTTCCTTATCCTTTTGGCCCTACATAGAATTGAAAATGATGGACGGGGCCAGTATCATCCTGGTTTATAATTATATATTCATGTTGATGGTGGATTTTCATTTAAGGTTAAAATTGTAAAAGCCAGAAAACTATGCTACCGACATCTTGTAAAAGATAAAGCCATTAATAAGTGTTGGATACTCCCTCACTTTATTCACCTAGAATGGAGCATGTGGCAACAATCCCATTCTGTGAATACATGAAATTCCTCCAGGTTGGAGCATGCGGCAACAATCCCATCCTCGTGAATTTCTAATCAAACTTGTATTTCAATTACTCATTATCAGTGTGTCATGACGACTGAGTGTTACTCTTACAGAGTAAAACGAACCTCCAAGCATTATAATGAAACCATGTACGAAATACCCGTACAGGTTGACTCTCGGTGTGTTATACTAGTCCGATTGAGCCCCTCTCGGTGTGTTATACTAGCCCGATTGAGCATATGGATTGACCGTGATCGGTCCTGGATATGATCGTGATCATCCAACTCCATAAGCATGATTGGATGACCCAGATCAATTCCATCACCCCCAAGCAGGTATGGAATATCCACTGCCAAACCAATGTGGAACCCGCACGGTCGGCCATTGGCCTAGCTTGCCAAAAAACGTTCATACCAAGCATTATGGACGGAAAACCCTAAATTAGGGTTTGCGGCATATTACATGTGTCGCAAAACAGTCTCAACCATCCATCTTCGCAGGTATAGATGGAGGGTGTAGATGTAGATTCAAAGGGCCCAGAGCATGTCAACACGATCACCAAGGGGCCCGCCTACACACTTGACCAATCGGTCAAGACCAACCATGTTTGGTCGTGACAAAATCGTCGCCCAAACAAGAGAAGACGCACGGCTTTGAAACCCAAAATTAGGGTTTTGAGCATCACGAGCGTCCATCTTCTCCTAAGCATGAATGGAGGGTCCAAGATTAGATTAGCAGTCAGGTCCTGGCCATACCAAAGATGACCACCGTGGACCCATCTATTCCCTAACCCGATCGGCCAAGGCATATCATGCCCGGCTAATCCAAAACGCACGCTCAAACTAGCGTGGTCACACCTCCCAAACCGCAACCGATCTCGACCACTCAACTTCGCCGACGATTTGGATGGCTCGGATCACGTTTTCATGGGATATTCGGTATAGGCGTGAACACCAGCCTACCACCTTCACACCAGGCCAATCGGCCAAGACCGACCAAGATTGGTCGTCTTGGGAACGTGCGCCCAGAAGAGGGCGTGACGTGCGGCCCTTGCGGCACTAGTTTTTTGTCGCAAATCGATCTCGACCAATTTCACCGGATGAATTGAGTGACCCAGATCATACTTTCATGAGGTAATGGGGTATAGGCGCCTAACCATCATGCCATCTACACGCATGTATGGTTGGTTAGGCCAAAGTTGTATCCCATACTTGGTTTCGACCAAGCTGAAGAGTGATGCCCGCGCACCTCTTCAAAACCCTAACTTCATCAACGTTCGCAGATGGGTGTCTCAAAGATCATCTCATCCGTCAACTTCACCAACTTGGTTATACAACTCCTCAGTCGAGTTAATTGGTTAGTAAGGTGTCATTACCCATCACTTTACCACACCATGATGCAAAGACTCGTGATAAAATACACACGATACTTCACAAGTATCGACTTCCCGAATAACACAATTATTCAATTCAAGCATTACATGCTATCTTTCGTGGATCCACGATCCACACATTCCGTGCATCAATCATGTCACAAATCGGGGATACATATCGGGTATTGGTCTCGCGGTTTACGCGTGCGCGTGCAACGCGCCATCACAAGAACGTGTTAGGAAGTCATGGACGGTTAGAGATGAACAGGAGAAGTGGGCAAGGCTGGTCGTGTATCACCAACGCACAACTCCACTACTCCATCACTCCACTTCCTCCACTTCCCACGAGAGACGTGAATAAGACTCAATGACTTGTATAAATAGGTTCTCCGCCCTATTTCCAAACAACAGAGAAAAACAACAAGAAAACACCCAGAGCCTGCTTACACCAATCGTAAGTTTGTTCACTTTCCTGTTGCAAGTCATAGCAAGTCTACACCTTCACAATCTCAACACCTTCTTCGCTTCCCTCCCTAAGATCAACCCCATTTCCTTCACTTTGTGACCGAAACAAGTCTGGAACGACCATTTCTTGGTTTAGGACGGACTTGCACAGATTGATCTCTCGAATCTACAAGCACTCACCGCGCAGTGCATTTGTTTAAGGTTTAAATTCATTCCTCATCCACACCCCAAAATACCAAATTCTCAGAGAGTAGTTTTCACCCATAAACAATTGGCGACCACAAATGTGGGAGGTTGATCTCTCGGTTGCACAAAATTGAATTCTCAATTTTTCGGTTTCCATCTCGCAATGTATTCGGAAACCACTGTGTGGTTCGAATATCATGGGAAGTGTATCTAGAATGCCGGAGGATGTCTTGGCAAATCAAGTTGGTATCACTAGAAGCAGAGCGAGACATTTCGCCTTTGAATGATATAACAAAGACAATTACAAGAAGGGTCGGCGGGCATCTACTCAAATAGTGCAAGAAATGATGGATCCTTAGAGGAGTCACACCTTTATGGTGGAGATGCGTAAAGATCGCGTAATCACAGGGGACTCAGGAGAGACGAACAACATGGTCCAGCCGACAACGGAGACTCGAGGAAACTCCACAGAGGAAAAGACTTGTCCGGGTACCACAACGTCTACCGGATAAAGAAATGGAGCCTGCAGCTTACGGATCCCTGCTGGAAGATTTATATCTCAAGATCCTTGTCGAAGCCGTGAAGAAATGCTTGAGGAAGGAGAGATCAATCAAGGAACACTTGAGTACAGAGGATGGGAACGTTCAATTCGATCACTCAGCAGTGATATTACAACACCTACCATCACCAGAGCCAGAGCAGCCACAAATCCTGGCATCTCATCAAGTGTAACACCTCTGGTAGTCACCAGAGCAACAACTTCCACTTATTCATCAGGATGAGGAGCCGGAGGGACGAGAGGAGGACCATCCCCCATTACCATTGCGGACTTGATGGAGAAGCGGGGAAGTTCTTGCTAAGACTCAAACGGATATGGCCGCAACTCGAGAAAGAGGTACTCACTTTTCTTAAGACATTAAGCGATCGATTTCCACAAGAGCCGTGACAGCCCATGGAGCAAAAAAAAATAAAAGGAACGCATTCAACGCACCGGAGAAGGTACTTCCGCGGCGCGGACCTCCATGGACCTGATCAAAGAAGCGACATCGGATATGAGCGGTCTGTCATGGAGACTCCTACACTGGGACTCGATCCTCACAACGATCCTCCTCAAACCAATAGTTTCACTATGAACCAGAGGCCGGTAGGATCGGGAAGCGTTTTCTCTAGTGGAAAGTTTATGCGAACTTTCACACCTCTCGAAGAATCAGCGCACATAGACATTTTGCTGCAATCAACCAGAGGAAGTTCACAACCGTGCCCTACATGTCACCGCACGCATCAAGGATTCAGAGTTCAAGACGGACCTTATCGACACAGGAGCATCTTCGAATGTGGTTACTCTCAAGACTCTCAGGACATCCAAGGTTCTCCTGTGCAAGGTCGTATTTTAAGCCTACCATAATGACGTACTTCGAGGGAAACCAAACCAAAGACATACGGGAGAAGCTCCGCCGAAAGAATCGACAAGTCCGTTGCATCCCACTCCCACGTGGGCGTCAATTCAGAAGAATACGGCTTGCATCATTGAGGGCTAGTACCCACGATGCATCTTTGCCGACGAAGCATTCTTCTCCATCCTGTGAAGCCACGACCCACGTTCACACGAAGAGGGGAACGAAATTTTATGGCGAGTCGTGACGTAAAGGGAAAATGGTATACCGACACTCGCCATTATCAATTAGCGGGGAGACTGTTACATCCGGTCTCTCCACCTAATGGAATGCTACAACAAAGAACGAACCCCAAGATCAAGTGCTAGATGCTCCACAACAGCTGCAAGAGGGCACCAACTCCACAACTGATGAGATTAAAATCGTTGGGGAATCTCCTAGGCCTATCTCCATCACCAACCTTGAGTACGGATAAACGCACGAAGCTCGTGGAACTTCTCAAAGAGTACCAAGACATATTCGCTTGGAGATATGAAGAAATGCCGGATTTAGATGAAAATTGGTCACCCATCATCTACATGTCATACCCGGATCCAAGTAGGTTAAACAATTTTGTAGTTCGATCGGGTGTTGCATAGACTTCGATTACTTGAACAGTGTTGCTCCAAAACGATCCTCCTCTACCTAACATCGACATGTTAGTAGATGCAACCACGGACACGGCATGTTCTCCTCCATGGATGGATGTAGCGTCTACAAATAAGATAAGGATGTACGAGCATGACACAAGTAAGATAGCTTTTCGAACTCCTCTCGGAAATTTTTATTATACCATACCGCCATTTGGTTTAAAGAATACCGGCAACGTATCAACGCTCTATGACGGCAATCTTCCACTGGAGCCAATACCTCAAGGGAGCAGCCTCAAGAAGATAACGATTTCCACGCGTCATATCGAGCAAGATCCGGGCGAATCACTTTATCAAAAGTGGTACATGTCTATCATGCTATGTTGGAGAATCCGCGCTTTTGGTCATCCTCTGGAGCTGTTGAACGCTCATCTACAACAACATATGCCCTGATAGAAAGAAACATGCCTGCCGGTAATGAAGAGCCTCATAATGTTTGTAGGGACATATATCTCACCAACAGCGATACAACCTTGACCTTTGTAAGCGAGTTCCTCAAGCAGCAAGAGGAAAACCACCGAGATACAACATCCTGCGCGTCCGCCAACTCCAACTCCATTACCACATGCACGACTCCCACAATGATGAAACAATGTCCAAGATATTCCATATCTGGCTCGACAACAACCACTACGAACAAACCATGTAAACCACGCTTGGGGATCGAGGCTCGCATGAAGTTCCTTCACCGTCGGTCAAGGAATTCTTCAACATGAGAGAGATGGTCAGTCAAGAAGCATGGAATTCGCAAGGGTAAATCGAATCAAGAGGGAAACACTTCAACCCTCCCTCTAGCAGAAGCTGCTTCAATGGTCTATTCAAGAGCCGCCTCAATGCTCTCTCTGGGACCCCTGTTCGCTTCAGAATCCTTCTTCAACACTCTCTTCAGGATCCACCTCAATGTTCGCACCAGAAGCCACTTTAACATCCTCTCGAGTCGTTTCAACACTCAAGCTACATCAATAATCTGAGCTCTGGTCAAGTTATCTTTGATGTACTCATTGCTCAACATACGTCTCATCCATCCTTCATGAGGACCCAGCGGAGCATGAAAAACCCTGAAGTTGATAGGAGGAGGGTTATCCTGTGGAACGGATATTTTCATATAGTTGAAAGGGCGCGATGAACAACTCATCATCAATGTTCGGGATATCTTTGAAGCTTTCAACACCTCCTGACTTAGCACCAGCATTATCCCCAAAAGACATCTCAACAGGAGTTCTTTTCTTCATTCTATAATAAAAGACAGAGTCAAGACTTGTATAAAAACGCGTGAGATGTGTAGTCACACACGACAGAACACACATTCACTTTGGAGTACTCAAGGATGGTATTGGGTCCAAACATCGGTGTTGATCAAGTCACAACTCCGGTGTTGATCAAGTCTCAAGACCGGTATTGATTAAGTCACAGGTATCACTCAAGTTTCAAGTCCGGTGTTGATCGAGTCACAAGTCCGGTATTGCTCAAGCTTCAAGTCTGGTATTGATCAAGTGACGAGTCCGGTATCACTCAAATTTCAAGTCTGGTATTGGTCAAGCTTCAAGTCTGGTATTGATAAAGTCACAAGTCCGGTATTGCTCAAGCTTCAAGTCTGGTATCGATCAAGTCACAAGTCCTAGGTATTGCTCAAGTTTCAAGACCGGTGTTGGTCAAAGGCACGAGGCTGGTATAAAGGTGACATTCGATCGGAGCATACACGATATGGGACCCACGTTCAATCAAGCATATATGGCGGGACCATATTTATTTGCACAACACGGTTCTCTTATGTCATGGGAATCATGTTCACGAAATTCAAGCCCACGTTTGATCAAGCGGCGCGATAGCCCCACGAACGAAGCAGCGCAGCAAATTCGTCGATTAGGCACAACCCCACGATCGAGCGAAGCAGGCGCAATAGCCCCTCGACCTAATCAGGCATAACAAGGTCGATCTGGCAAGACCGACATTCAAACGGAGCAAGCACGGAGTGGGCCCTCGACCGAAGAAGACATAGCAAGGTCGATCGAAGCAGAAAGACCGACATCATACTAGGGGAATGCTCTCCTAGATGCCTTTTGAACGTGACATACTCCAAGGACAGATGATGACCCGTCTCTCCCGGTAACATCTAACTTTGTCTCATAAGTTTTATCTTTAATTGTCACCATCTTATGCCTACCCCACAATAGTGTAACCATTGTGTGCTAGGCGAGGGACTTAATGTTGATGGTGGATTTTCATTTAAGGTTAAAATTGTAAAAGCCAGAAAACTATGCGCTGACATCTTGTAAAAGATAAAGCCATTAATAAGTGTTGATACTCCCTCACTTTATTCACCTAGAATGGAGCATGTGGCAACAATCCCATTCTCGTGAATACATGAAATTCCTCGAGGTTGGAGCATGCGGCAACAATCCCATCCTCGTGAATTTCTAATCAGCCTTGTATTTCCAGTACTCATTATCGGTGTGGCATGACGATCGAGTGTTACTCTTCTGCAGTAACACGAACCTCCAAGCACTATAATGAAACCATGTACGAAATACCCGCATGTGGTGACTCTTGGTGTGTTATACTAGCCCGATTGAGCCCCTCTCGGTGTGTTATACTAGCCCGATTAAGCATCCGGATTGACCGTATCGATCCGGATATGATCGCAGTCATCCAACTCCATAAGCATGATTGGATGACCCAGATCAATTCCATCACCCCCAAGCAGGTATGGAATATCCACTGCCGAACCAATACGGAACCCGCACGGTCGGCCATTGGCCTAGCTTGCCAAAAAACGTTCATACCAAGCATTATGGACGGAAAACCCTAAATTAGGGTTTGCGGCATATTACATGTGTCGCAAAACAGTCTCAACCATCCATCTTCGCAGGTATAGATGGAGGGTGTAGATGTAGATTCAAAGGGCCCAGAGCATGTCAACACGATCACCGTGGCCCGCCTACACACTTGACCAATCGGTCAAGACCAACCATGTTTGGTCGTGACAAAATCGTCGCCCAAACAAGAGAAGACGCACGGCTTTGAAACCAAAAATTAGGGTTTTGAGCATCACGAGCGTCCATCTTCTCCGGCATGAATGGAGGGTCCAAGATTAGATTGCGCAGTCCGGTCATACCAAAGATGACCACCGTGGACCCATCTAGTCCCTAACCCGATCGGCCAAGGCATATCATGCCTGGCTAATCCAAAACGCACGCTCAAACTAGCGTGGTCACACCTCCCAAACCGCAAACTGATCTCGACCACTCAACTTCGCCGGACGATTTGGATGGCTCAGATCACGTTTTCATGGGATATTCAGGTATAGGCGTTGTTGATGGGTGAAAACTACTCCTGCAGAATTTGGTAATTTGGGGTGTGGATGAGGAATGAATTTAAACCTTTAAACAAATGCACTGCGCGGTGAGTGCTTGTAGATTCGAGAGATCAATCTGTGCAAGTCCGGCCTAAACCAAGAAATGGCCGTTCCAGACTTGTTTCGGTCACAAAGTGAAGGAGATGGGGTTGATCTTAGGGAGGGAAGCGAAGAAGGTGTTGAGATTGTGAAGGTGTTGGCTTGCTTATGACTTGTAACAGAAAGATGAGCAGGCTTGCGGTTGATGCAAGCAGGCTCTGGGTGTTTGAATACGATTTGTATTAACACTTGGTTTTTTCTGTCTCGTCTGAACTTGTGTTGTTTGAAATAGGGCGGAGAACCTATTTATACAAGTCATTGAGCCTCATTCACGTCTCTCATGGGAAGTGGAGGAAGTGGAGTGATGGAGTTGTGGAGTTGTGCGTCGACCAGTCTTGCCCACTTCTCCTGTTCATCTCTAACCGTCCATGACTTCCTAACACGTTCTTGTGATGGCGCGTTGCACGCTGCACGCTGTAAACCGCCAGACCAATACCCCAGTATGTATCCCCCAGTTTGTGACATGATTGATGTCTGGAATGTGTGGATCGTGGATCCGCGAAAGATAGCATGTAATGCTGAGTTGAATAACTGTGTTATTCAGGGAGTCGATACTTGTGAAGTATCGTGTGTATTTTATGTGAGTCGACGGTGTGATAAAGTGATGGGTAATGACTCCTCACTAACCAAATAACTCCTGACCAGGGTTGTATAACCAAGTTGGTGAAGTCGGACGGATGAGATGATGTTTGAGACACTCATCTCATGACCGTTGATGAAATTAGGTTTTTTAAAGAGGTGCGCAAGCATCACTCTTGACTTGGTCAAAACCAAGCATGGGGAGGGTTTTGAGAGGACCGACCGGGCATGTGTGTAGACAACATGATGGTGTGCACGTCCATACTTCACTTTCCCAAGAAGACGCGATCTAAGCCACTCAATTTGACCGGTAAAGTTGAGTGGTTGAGATCGATTTGCGATAGGAGTTTTATGCCGCAAAGAGTCGCGCACCACACCCTTTTCCCGTGTTTTCCAAGATGAACCGACTTGGTTGGTCTTGGCCGGTTAGTTTGACGTGAAGGTGGCAGGCTAGTGTTCACACCTATACTCGACTATCCCATGAAAACGTGATCTAAGCCGTTCAAATCATAGGTGAAGTTGAGCGGTCGAGATCGTTTGCAATTTGGGAAGTGTAACCACGCATGTTTGAGCGGGCGTTTTGGATTAACCGGCATGATATGCCTTGGCCGACCGCATGAGGAGGTAGATGGGCCCACGGTGGTCATCTTTGGTATGACCGGACTCGCCGATCCGATATGTGACCCTCCATTCGTGCCGGGAGAAGATGGACGCGCGTGATGGCTTAAACCCTAATTTTGGCTTTCAAAGCCGTGCGACCATGCTCTTTCAAAGTGACGAATTTGTTGTAACCAATCATGTTTGGTTTTGACCGATTGGTCAAGTGTGTAGGCGGTCACATGGTGATTGTGTCGACATGCTCCGGGCCCTTTGAGTCTACATCTACACCCTCCATCTATACCGCGAAGATGGATGGTTGAGACCGTTTTTGCGGCACATGTAATATGCCGCAAACCCTAATTTAGGGTTTTTCCGTCCATAATGCTTGGTATGGACGATTTCTTAGCAAGCGAAGGCCAATGGTCGACCATGCGGGGTCGGCTGTGTGCATTCCATACCTGCTTGGGGGTGATGGAATTGATCTGGGGTCATCCAATCATGCTTGTGGAGTTGGATGATGCGATTAGATCATATCCGAATGATATGGTCGTTGCGGATGCTCAATCGGGCTAGTATAACACACCGAGAGGGGCTCAATCGGGCTAGTATAACACACCGAGAGGGCTCGGGCTAGTATAACACACCGAGAATCATTTCGTACGGTATTTCGTACATGGTTTCATTATAGTGCTTGGAGGTTCGTACATGGATAATGATTCATTATAGTGCTTGGAGGTTCGTGTTACTCGTAAGAGTAACACTCGCCGTCATGCCACACCGATAATGAGTACCGGAAATACAAGGCCGATATGAAATTCACGGGAAGGGATTGTTGCTACATGCTCCAACCTCGGAGGAATTTCATGTATTCACGTAATGGGATTGTTGCTACATGCTCCATTCTTGGTGAATTAAGTGAGGGAGTATCCAACACTTATAAACGGCTTTATCTTTTACAAGATGTCAGCGCATGATTTTCTGGTTTTTTACAAATTTAACCTTAAACGAAAATCCACCATCAACATTAAGTCCCCTGCCTAGCACATAATGGTTACACTATTGTGTGGTAGGCATGAGATGGTGACATACATATGTGAGAAAGACAGGATAAAAGAAGTTTACCCGGAAGAGTGTTGGACGACCGCTAGTTTCCCACGCCGTCACGCTTGTATGGAATCCCTTGGTGGGGCCGGTTTCTTTCTTTGGGTATTTGAATCAAAAGAGGAAACCAAATAAGAGAGGAATCCTTCTTCTATTGGGATTCTTCTAATTTTTGTCTATAAAAGAAGCCAAAACCCCCTTTTCTTTTTTTCTTTTTTTTTTTTTTTTTTTTGTTGTCAAAGCAGCTCCCGTCCGTGACTTTGCTGCTGCCGCCGCCGAACGCCGCTGCCCGCCGGAGCTCGGTTGCCGGAGCCGTCGCCGTTGCTGCCGTGCGCCGTCCGTCCAAGGTAAGGACACGATTTGTTAGGTAAATACCTTTTGTAAGACATGTGCATGCTTAGCTTTTTCCACCATTTGGCTTGAATCCCGTAGACACGATTCTCATGAATAAAGAAAATCGCGTTATGATGCATGCGGATGAATGTGGGCCCGCCGTGTATGCCGGAACGTGGGTCTTATTCACACATGCTTGACTGAAATTTGCATCGAACTTGAAATTTGTACCAGACTTGAAACCAATATTTGTACCGGACTTGACATTTATCCCGCACTTGAAAACTTGAGTTATACCGAAGCTTGATCAATACCAGACTTGAATGATGCTTGGACCGACCATTGTATGCTCCGATGCGAGTTGTGTCTTTCTTTGTGTGTGACTACATTTCTCATGCGCTTTCATATGAGTTCTAACTCCTATGTTTTATTTCATTGCGGTAGAAAGAAAAGAACTCCTGTCGATATGTCTTCTGGAGATAATGCTTTGGTGCCAAGTCGGGAAGTGTTGACAACTTCAAAGATATGCCGAACATCGATGATGAGTTGTTCACCTCGCCTTTTCCAAACATTAGGAGACATCCTTCTCATAAGATAGTCTTGCTTTCCGATTCAGAAAACATGGATGCTGATCCATTCTCTTCTTCAGCACTTGTGATGAGGTTTTGTCTCCAGAGAAATGAATATCCGCCTTCTCCTATTGACTTCAAGATTTGCCATACTCCACTGGGTTCTTATGAAGGATGGATGAGACGTATGTTGAGTAATAAGGGCATTAAGGAGAATTTGACCAAAGCGCAAATTCTCAATGCGGTCATGGCATCTGCCACTCTTGAAATTAAGAAAGACATGGCGGGTTTGATTACCTTCATTTCTCGGTGGCGCATTTCTACTCACACAGCCATAGCTAGATGGGGAGAAATGACTATTACTCTGGAGAGTGTAGCTGCATTAATGAACCTGCCTGTTGCCGGAAGTCTTTCTTACGAGCTCTCTGATGCGGAACAAAGTAACTATGATGCTATACTTCAAAAGGCGGAGGGATTCGAGAGTCTGGACAAGGAGGAGAAAAAGATGCGAGATGCTTTTATACTTGGTGGGTGTCGGAGTGGTCTCCTGAGACTGTGAGCTGAATCAAGAGTTGGAAAATGAGCTCAGCGTGATTTGCGTTGTCTTTATGGCTATCCAGGGGATATATTTGATGATGGTTCAGGGAAGAAGACCATAAGAGGTGAGCTTGTTAAGATTGCTATAAGGCTGGCGAAGGGTGAAGTTCTTCCTCTGGGCTCATTGTTCCTTGGATCACTGTATTCTCATTTGGACGCTTTAGCAATGGACATGCATGCTTCTAACGGGTACAAGAAGGTGGAGTCGCACATTCACTTCGCTTTTCTTCAGGCGCTCTTGTGGGAACACTTCAAAAGTTACGCTCCTACTCCTGGAAATTCGCTCAATAACTTGTACGGTGGCTCGAGAATACTCCGTTGGAATAAAAGGCGTCCCAGAGGCGGCGCAAAACTTGTGGATGTGTTTGACAATGTGTCTTCCGTAGATTTCCGTCCATGGGGGCCGGTCCACCATTCCATTGTTCAGCCAAAGACTTTTGCTATCACTTCTGACGGTCCTGATGCTGTGTTGCGTACCGATGTCAAAACTATGAAATCTGGAGAACTTATTTACCTGCGCAGCTGCATTCCAGGATATGTCCCGTCTCTATTTAACGAAGAACTTGTTGTGACTCCGTACAATATTGACAGGGCTGCTCGTCAAATGGGATTTGATCAGGGTGTTCCATTCATCCGCCCACCGGTAGTTTCAAAGGAATTTCTCCTGAATAGTCTTAATGCCGACGTGTTCTTAGAGCGGGTGAGCCTTCCCTTCGGCCTATTGGGAGAAAACCGGTGGTGACCGATAAGTACAAGGAATTTTGGAGGAGGCAACTGTTGGTTTTTCGAGGGATTCTCGGAGAGTGTTGTGACAGATCCCCGTGGTGAACCATCTTCTGACGTCTTGACGAAGCATTTCCGGTTGAAGCCACTTCCATCCAAACGGACCAGAGCTGAGGATTGCAGTCCCCAAGTGGGAGAGAGACCTAAGAGGCAAGCATGTGGTCCGGTAATCCTCAATTCTTCCAATATGCAGGTATTTAAATTTCTTCCCGTCGGTTCTTTCATTTCTCCAGTGTAAATTCTTAAAACGATCCTTGCTTGAAATCAGGGAATTTCGAAAGATAATGCCTTCACAAGGTTGGCGCGCATTCAAAACGAGAAGGTTGGCAATGTTGGTCTTCATGCCGAGAAGTCGACGGCACCGATCTTCATGCTGAGAAGTCCGACAGACGATCCTCATCTTGAGAAGTCTGGCTGCACGGACCTTCAGAGCCTGGTAACACTGATCTTCATGCTGAGAAGTCTGGCGAAACCGCTCCCTTTTCCGACCATGACATGGATGACGCGAGTTCGGTTGAACAAGGTACTTTCCTTAGTGATCTTGTTGACGGGGTCGTGATGGAAATCAGCACCCAGAGCGAAATAGATGCCGGAAGGAATGTAAGAGAGATTACCCGTTTGTGGTTGAGACGACTCCCCTTGAAATCCGTCCTGAACAGGTTCCGGACAATATGGCTATTGTGGTGACTCCTTCTGAAAGGCCTCTTGCAACTGACGAGGCTCCCGCGGTTGGTGAATTTCCGGTGATGCAGCCTGGGGCTTTGTTCGATCCTCCTTTTACTGTCCCTTATCCGGCCATGTGTTGGTTGGTGGATTCAACAGACGTCGGTTCGGTTCAAAGAGTTGTACACGGCCGATATGGGAGAAGCACGGCCACATTGCTACCACCACGAAACTCAAAAGTCGCCTTGCATTGGTCAACCGCGTCCAAGAAGCTTTATCTACTATCCAAGGGATGAGCGTCACGACCGGGTCGAACAGGTTTCGAGGAGATGGTCGAAGACTGGAAGTGCCATCGAGACGTGTTTGCGCAATACGGTTTCAATGCTCCTTGGTTCTTCGAAGGGTTCTCCAAGATTCAGGAGTTTCAGAAATTACAGGATGAAGTCCCCTCTGCGGATCGTTGCTCGCCCGGGAAGAAGAGGTCCTAAGGTTGTCCTAAAGAGTTGGAGCAAGCAGCCGTGCTCCAAAGGATGAAGGTCGCTCTTGCCCAAAAGGACGAGTTGTTGCTTAAGGACTTTCCTTGATTTTCGCCATATACTTGTCTCTTCTTTTTAGATGTTTCTTTTTTGAGTGATAGTGAGGATTTTCTTTCGTAATTTGGTTTTGGTTTTGAATAGGTAATTGAATTGGCTTATTTTGAGATAGTTTTGTGAACAACCCTTTTGAAAGAGATTATGTTAAATGAGATTTGCATCTCGGTCATGAATGATTGCACATATTACATGAAATTGCAAATGTTATGTAAAAGGGAGGTACGAATGGAAACAAACATGGCGTTTGATCACTGAGCCTCTTTCTCCACGTGCGGGATGCTAAGTCCTAGTGAATTCTAAACTATCTTTCTTGTAAAGTTGTTGAGTAAAACTTACTTGCTTTTGAAGCCTCACTTATATCAAACCTAGGAGTAGTCTCTCTAAGAAAATCCCTCCGCAAGCTATCTCTCCGAACCAAGCTTCTCCCGAACAATGCGCTTCAAAGCGTTGCATTCACCGGGTGGGGTGATGAAGGAACCGGCGGTAATGACAGTACCTCGGGTCCATTACTTCTTGATCAGTAGGCGGATGCCATACCGGGGGTAGCTCCACCTCTCCATTTCGCACCCACGTCTCCAGCAGCTCCAGAATCTTCTTCATTGGGAAGGGGAAATGTAAGTACCTTGAGTCTAGCTTTTCCTGCGTTAGCGGGCGTTGCAATGTCTCTCGCGTGGCTTTGATGTGGAGATGAAGTTGGAAGACTTGTGAGTGTCATCATATCTGCGGATCGCTTGCCTAGGTAAAGGGATGTGGAAGGTGTCGTAATGTCACCGCTGAGTGACCGGATTGAACGCTCCCATCCTCTGTATTCAGGCATTTCCTGATTGATTTCTCCTTCCTCAAGCGTTTCTTCAGTTGGTTGGAAGGCCGATGCGGATTGGACAGTCTTCCGTGCTTCAATAAGAGTTTTGAAATACAAATCTTCTAGCAGGCTCGATAGGTCAGTGCTCCCTTTCTTTATCGGGTAGGCATTGTAGTACTCCGTACAAGTCTTTTCCTCCTGTGGAGTTGCCTCGGATCTTCGTTGTTGTGGACCATCATCTTTCCCGATCTCCCGCGGTTACGCGCTCTTTTTGCTTCTCCACTTGTAAAGGTGTGACTCCCGGTTAAGGATTCAACATTTCTTGCACTCGCTTGAGTAGATGCCTCGCCGACCCTTCTTGTAATCGTGATGCTATATCATTCAAAAGGCGAAATGTCTCGCTCTCGCCTTCTAGTGATACCCGGCTTGATTTGCCAAGACATCCTCCAACATTCTAGCCATGCTTCCCATGATATCCGAACCACCCGTGGTTTCGGGTGAAGATACATTCGAGATGTAAACCGAAAAATTGAGAATTCAATTTTGTGTAACCGAGAGATCAATCTCCCACCGTGGTCGCCAATTGTTTATGGGTGAAAACTACTCCGCAGAATTTGGTAATTTGGGGTGTGGATGAGGAATGAATTTAAACCTTTAAACAAATGCACTGCGCGGTGAGTGCTTGTAGATTCGAGAGATCAATCTGTGCAAGTCCGGCCTAAACCAAGAAATGGCCGTTCCAGACTTGTTTCGGTCACAAAGTGAAGGAGATGGGGTTGATCTTAGGGAGGGAAGCGAAGAAGGTGTTGAGATTGTGAAGGTGTTGGCTTGCTTATGACTTGTAACAGAAAGATGAGCAGGCTTGCGGTTGATGCAAAAGGAGTGCTCACAGGTGTTTGAATACGATTTGTATTAACACTTGGTTTTTGTCTGTCCGAACTTGTGTTGTTTTTGAAATAGGGCGGAGAACCTATTTATACAAGTCATTGAGCCTCATTCACGTCTCTCGTGGGAAGTGGAGGAAGTGGAGTGATGGAGTTGTGGAGTTGTGCGTCGACAGTCTTGCCCACTTCTCCGTTCATCTCTAACCGTCCATGACTTCCTAACACGTTCTTGTGATGGCGCGTTGCACGCCGCACGCCGTAAACCGCAGACCAATACCCCGATATGTATCCCCCGTTTGTGACATGATTGATGTCCGGAATGTGTGGATCGTGGATCCACGAAAGATAGCATGTAATCTTTGAACTGAATAACGCAGTTATTCAGAAAGTCGATACTTGTGAAGTATCGTGTGTATTTTATGCAGGTACTGCATTACGGTGTGGTAAGGTGATGGGTAATGACTCCTCACTAACCAAATAACTCCTGACCAGGGTTGTATAACCAAGCTGGTGAAGTCGGACGGATGAGATGATGTTTGAGACATTCATCTCGCGACCGTTGATGAAATTAGGTTTTTTAAAGAGGTGCGCAAGCATCACTCTTCACTTGGTCAAAACCAAGCATGGGGAGGGTTTTGAAGAGGACCGACCGGGCATGTGTGTAGACAACATGATGGTGTGCACGTCCATACTTCACTTTCCCAAGAAAGCGCGATCTAAGCCACTCAATTTGAGGTAAAGTTGAGTGGTTGAGATCGATTTGCGATAGGAGTTTGATGCCGCAAAGAGTCGCGCACCACACCCTTTTCCGGCGTGTTTTCCAAGATGAACCGACTTGGTTGGTCTTGGCCGGTTAGTTTGACGTGAAGGTGGTAGGCTAGTGTTCACACCTATGTCTCACGACTATCCCATGAAAACGTGATCTAAGCCGTTCAAATCATCCGGTGAAGTTGAGCGGTCGAGATCGGTTTGCAATTTGGGAAGTGTAACCACGCATGTTTGAGCGGGCGTTTTGGATTAGCCGGGCATGATATGCCTTGGCCGACCGCATGAGGAGGTAGATGGGCCCACGGTGGTCATGCCGGTATGACCGGACCCGCTCGATCCGATCTGTGACCCTCCATTCGTGCGGAGGAGAAGATGGACGCGCGTGATGGCTTAAACCCTAATTTTGGCTTTCAAAGCCGTGCGACCATGCTCTTTCAGGCGGACGAATTTGTTGTAACCAATCATGTTTGGTTTTGACCGATTGGTCAAGTGTGTAGGCGGTCACATGGTGATTGTGTCGACATGCTCCGGCCCTTTGAGTCTACATCTACACCCTCCATCTATACCTGCGAAGATGGATGGTTGAGACCGATTTTGCGGCACATGTAATATGCCGCAAACCCTAATTTAGGGTTTTCCGTCCATAATGCTTGGTATGGACGGTTTCTTGGCAAGCGAAGGCCAATGGTCGACCATGCGGGGTCGGCTGTGTGCATTCCATACCTGCTTGGGGGTGATGGAATTGATCTGGGGTCATCCAATCATGCTTGTGGAGTTGGATGACTGCGATTAGATCATATCCGAATGATATGGTCATCCGGATGCTCAATCGGGCTAGTATAACACACCGAGAGGGGCTCAATCGGGCTAGTATAACACACCGAGAGGGCTCGGGCTAGTATAACACACCGAGAATCGGCATGTACGGGTATTTCGTACATGGTTTCATTATAGTGCTTGGAGGTTCGTGTTTCTGTAAGAGTAACACTCGATCGTCATGTCACATCGATAATGATTCATTATAGTGCTTGGAGGTTCGTGTTACTCAGAAGAGTAACACTGCCATGCCACCGATAATGAGTCTTTGGAAATACAAGGTGATATGAAATTCACGGGGAAGGGATTGTTGCTACATGCTCCAACCTGGAGGAATTTCATGTATTCACAGAATGGGATTGTTGCTACATGCTCCATTCTTGGTGAATTAAGTGAGGAGTATCCGTCACTTATAAACGGCTTTATCTTTTACAAGATGTCAGCGCATGATTTTCTGGTTTTTTACAAATTTAACCTTAAACGAAAATCCACCATCAACATTAAGTCCCCTGCCTAGCACATAATGGTTACACTATTGTGTGGTAGGCATGAGATGGTGACATACATATGTGAGAAAGACAGGATAAAAGAAGTTTACCCGGAAGAGTGTTGGCCGACCGCTAGTTTCCCACGCCGTCACGCTTGTATGGAATCCCTTGGTGGGGCCGGTTTCTTTCTTTGGGTATTTGAATCAAAAGAGGAAACCAAATAAGAGAGGAATCCTTCTTCTATTGGGATTCTTCTAATTTTTGTCTATAAAAGAAGCCAAAACCCCTTTTCTTTTTTCTCACGAATTTTTTTTTTTGTTGTCAAAGCACTCCGTCCGTGACTTTCTGCTGCCGCCGAACGCATTGCCGCCGGAGCATTCTTGCGGAGTGCCGCCGTCCGTTGCCGAGTGCGCCGTCCGTCCAAGGTAAGTTCCGTCCTTTTTCCTTTTTTTTTTTTTTTTTTAACGGTCAAACCCTAGTTTGTTAGGTAAATACCTTTTGTAAGACATGTGCATGCTTAGCTTTTTCCACCATTTGGCTTGAATCCCGTAGACACGATTCTCATGAATAAAGAAAATCGCGTTATGATGCATGCGGATGAATGTGGGCCCGCCGTGTATGCCGGAACGTGGGTCTTATTCACACATGCTTGACTGAAATTTGCATCGAACTTGAAATTTGTACCAGACTTGAAACCAATATTTGTCTTAGGACTTGACATTTATCCCAGGACTTGAAAACTTGAGTTATACCGAAGCTTGATCAATACAGGACTTGAATGATGCTTGGACCGACCATTGTATGCTCCGATGCGAGTTGTGCCTTTCTTGTGTGTGACTACATTTCTCATGCGGTTTCATATGAGTTCTAACTCCTATGTTTTATTTCATTGCGGTAGAAAGAAAAGAACTCCCGTCGATATGTCTTCCGGAGATAATCTTGGTGCCAAGTCGGGGAAGTGTTGACAACTTCAAAGATATGCCGAACATCGATGATGAGTTGTTCACCTCGCCTTTTCCAAACATTAGGAGACATCCTTCTCATAAGATAGTCTTGCTTTCCGATTCGAGGAAAACATGGATTGATCCATTCTCTTCTTCACACTTGTGATGAGGTTTTGTCTCCAGAGAAATGAATATCCGCCTTCTCCTATTGACTTCAAGATTTGCCATACTCCACTTTGGGTTCTTATGAAGGATGGATGAGACGTATGTTGAGTAATAAGGGCATTAAGGAGAATTTGACCAAAGCGCAAATTCTCAATGCGGTCATGGCATCCGCCACTCTTGAAATTAAGAAAGACATGGCGGGTTTGATTACCTTCATTTCTCGGTGGCGCATTTCTACTCACACACCATAGCTAGATGGGGAGAAATGACTATTACTCGGGAGAGTGTAGTTTGCATTAATGAACCCGCCTTTGCTTGGGAAGTCTTTCTTACGAGCTCTCTGATGCGGAACAAAGTAACTATGATGCTATACTTCAAAAGGCGGAGGGATTCGAGAGTCTGGACAAGGAGGAGAAAAAAGATGCGAGATGCTTTTATACTTGGTGGGTGTCGGAGTGGTCTCCTGCAGACCCAGAGTTGAATCAAGAGTTGGAAAATGAGCTCAGCGTGATTGCGTTCTGTCTTTATGGCTATCCGGGGATATATTTGATGATGGTTCAGGGAAGAAGACCATAAGAGGTGAGCTTGTTAAGATTGCTATAAGGCTGGCGAAGGGTGAAGTTCTTCCTCTGGGCTCATTGTTCCTTGGATCACTGTATTCTCATTTGGACGCTTTAGCAATGGACATGCATGCTTCTAACGGGTACAAGAAGGTGGAGTCGCACATTCACTTCGCTTTTCTTCAGGCGCTCTTGTGGGAACACTTCAAAAGTTACGCTCCTACTCCTGGAAATTCGCTCAATAACTTGTACGGTGGCTCGAGAATACTCCGTTGGAATAAAAGGCGTCCCAAAGGCGGCGCGAAACTTGTGGATGTGTTTGACAATGTGTCTTCCGTAGATTTCCGTCCATGGGGGCCGGTCCACCATTCCATTGTTCAGCCAAAGACTTTTGCTATCACTTCTGACGGTCCTGATGCTGTGTTGCGTACCGATGTCAAAACTATGAAATCTGGAGAACTTATTTACCTGCGCAGCTGCATTCCAGGATATGTCCCGTCTCTATTTAACAAAGAACTTGTTGTGACTCCATACAATATTGACAGGGCTGCTCGTCAAATGGGATTTGATCAGGGTGTTCCATTCATCCGCCCACCGGTAGTTTCAAAGGAATTTCTCCTGAATAGTCTTAATGCTGACGTGTTCTTAGAGCGGGTGAGCCTTCCCTTCTGGCCTATTGGGAGAAAACCAGTGGTGACCGATAAGTACAAGGAATTTTGGAGGAGGCAACTGTTGGTTTTTCAGGGATTCTCGGAGAGTGTTGTGACAGATCCCCGTGGTGAACCATCTTCGACGTCTTGACGAAGCATTTCCGGTTGAAGCCACTTCCACCAAACGGACAGTAGCCGAGATTTGCAGTCCCCAAGTGGGAGAGAGACCTAAGAGGCAAGCATGTGGTCCGGTAATCCTCAATTCTTCCAATATGCAGGTATTTAAATTTCTTCCCGTCGGTTCTTTCATTTCTCCAGTGTAAATTCTTAAAACGATCCTTGCTTGAAATCAGGAATTTCGAAAGATAATGCCTTCACAAGGTTGGCGCGTATTCAAAACGAGAAGGTTGGCGGTCTTGGTCTTCATCTCGAGAAGTCGACGTCATCGATCTTCATCCGAGAAGTCCGGACGGTATTGATCCTCATGCTTTGAGAAGTCCAGGTACGGACCTTCAGAGCCCGGTAACACCGATCTTCATGCTTTGAGAAGTCCGGCGCGAAACCGCCCCTTTTCCGACCATGACATGGATGACGCGAGTTCGGTTGAACAAGGTACTTTCCTTAGTGATCTTGTTGACGGGGTCGTGATGGAAATTAGCACCCGGAGCGAAGTAGATGCTGGAAGGAATGTAAGAGAGGCAGTACTGCTTTGTGGTTGAGACGACTCCCCTTGAAATCCATCCCGAATGTGTTCCGGACAATATGGCTATTGTGGTGACTCCTTCTGAAAGGCCTCTTGCAACTGACGAGGCTCCCGCGGTTGGTGAATTTCAGGTGATGCGCAACCCACGGGGCTTTGTTCGATCCTCCTTTACTTGTCCCTTATCCAGGCCATGTGTTGGTTGGTGGATTCAGCCAGACGGTTCGGTTCAAAGAGTTGTACACAGCGATATGGGAGAAGCACGGTCACATTGCTACCACCACGAAACTCAAAAGTCGCCTTGCATTGGTCAACCGCGTCCAAGAAGCTTTATCTACTATCCAAGGGATGAGCGTCACGACTGGTCGAACAGTTTCTGAGGAGATGGTCGAAGACTGGAAGTGCCATCGAGACGTGTTTGCGCAATACGGTTTCAATGCTCCTTGGTTCTTGAAGGGTTCTCCAAGATTCAGGAGTTTCAGAAATTACAGGATGAAGTCCCCTCTGCGGACTGCGTTGCTCGCCAGGAAGAAGAGGTCGAAAAGCTGTCTGAGGAGTTGAAGCTGAAGCAGGCCGTGCTCCAAAGGATGAAGGTCGCTCTCGCCCAAAAGGACGAGTTGTTGCTGAAGGACTTTCCTTGATTTGCGCCATATACTTGTCTCTTCTTTTTTAGATGTTTCTTCTTTTTGAGTGATAGTGAGGATTTTCTTTCGTAATTTGGCTTAGGTTTTGAATAGGTAATTGAATTGGCTTATTTTGAGATAGTTTTGTGAACAACCCTTTTGAAAGAGATTATGTTAAATGAGATTTGCATCTCGGTCATGAATGATTGCACATATTACATGAAATTGCAAATGTTATGTAAAAGGGAGGTACGAATGGAAACAAACATGGCGTTTGATCATCGAGCCTCTTTCTCCACGTGCGGGATGCTAAGTCCCAAAGTGAATTCTAAACTATCTTTCTTGTAAAGTTGTTGAGTAAAACTTACTTGCCTTTTGAAGCCTCACTTATATCAAACCGGAGTAGTCTCTCTAAGAAAATCCCCTGAAAGCTATCTCTCTGAACCAAGCTTCTCCTGAACAATGCGCTTCAAAGCGTTGCATTCACTGGTGGGGTGATGAAGGAACCGGTGGTAATGACAGACCTCGGGTCCATTACTTCTTGATCGCAGGCGGACGCCATACCGGGGTAGCTCCACCTCTCCATTTCGCACCCACGTCTCCAGAGCTCAGAATCTTCTTCATTGGGAAGGGGAAATGTAAGTACCTTGAGTCTAGCTTTTCTGCGTTAGCGGGCGTTGCAATGTCTCGCGTGGCTTTGATGTGGGAACGAGATGAAGTTGGAAGACTTGTGAGTGTCATCATATCTGCGGATCGCTTGCCTAGGTAGAGGGATGTGGAAGGTGTCGTAATGTCACCGCTGAGTGACCGGATTGAACGCTCCCATCCTCTGTATTCAGGCATTTCCTGATTGATTTCTCCTTCCTCAAGCGTTTCTTCAGTTGGTTGGAAGGCCGATGCGGATTGGACAGTCTTCCGTGCTTCAATAAGAGTTTTGAAATACAAATCTTCTAGCAGGGCTCGATAGGCTGCAGGCTCCCTTTCTTTATTGGGTAGGCGTTGTAGTACCCCGTACAAGTCCTTTCCTCTGTGGAGTTGCATCGGTTCTTCGTTGTTGATCGGACCATGTTGTTCATCTTTCCCGAGTCTCCTGCGGTTACGCGCTCTTTTGCCTCTCCACCGGTAAAGGTGTGACTCGACCAAGGATTCGGCATTTCTTACCTGCTTGAGTAGATGTCTGCCGACCCTTCTTGTAATCGTGATGCTATATCATTCAAAAGGCGAAATGTCTCGCTCGCCTTCAGTGATACCGGCTTGATTTGCCAAGACATCCTCCAAGCACTCTAGCTACATTTCCCATGATATCTCGAACCACCTGTGGTTTCCGGATACATTGCGAGATGGAAACCGAAAAAATTGAGAATTCAATTTTGTGTAACCGAGAGATCAATCTCCCACTGTGGTCGCCAATTGTTTATGGGTGAAAACTACTCCTGCAGAATTTGGTAATTTGGGGTGTGGATGAGGAATGAATTTAAACCTTTAAACAAATGCACTGCGCGGTGAGTGCTTGTAGATTCGAGAGATCAATCGTCAGTGCAAGTCCGGCCTAAACCAAGAAATGGCCGTTCCAGGACTTGTTTCGGTCACAAAGTGAAGGAGATGGGGTTGATCTTAGGGAGGAAGCGAAGAAGGTGTTGAGATTGTGAAGGTGTTGGCTTGCTTATGACTTGTAATGAAAGATGAGCAGGCTTGCGGTTGATGCAAGCAGGCTCTGGGTGTTTGAATACGATTTGTATTAACACTTGGTTTTTCTGTCTCGTCTGAACTTGTGTTGTCGTTTGAAATAGGGCGGAGAACCTATTTATACAAGTCATTGAGCCTCATTCACGTCTCTCGTGGGAAGTGGAGGAAGTGGAGTGATGGAGTTGTGGAGTTGTGCGTCGACCGAGTCTTGCCCACTTCTCCTGTTCATCTCTAACCGTCCATGACTTCCTAACACGTTCTTGTGATGGCGCGTTGCACGCCGCACGCCGTAAACCGCTGACCAATACCCCATTATGTATCCCCGGTTTGTGACATGATTGATGTACGGAATGTGTGGATCGTGGATCCACGAAAGATAGCATGTAATCTTTGAATTGAATAACTGTGTTATTGAAAGTCGATACTTGTGAAGTATCGTGTGTATTTTATGCGTGCATCTTGCATTACGGTGTGATAAAGTGATGGGTAATGACTCCTCACTAACCAAATAACTCGACCAGGGTTGTATAACCAAGTCTGGTGAAGTCGGACGGATGAGATGATGTTTGAGACATTCATCTCGTGACCGTTGATGAAATTAGGTTTTTTAAAGAGGTGTGCAAGCATCACTCTTGACTTGGTCAAAACCAAGCATGGGGAGGGTTTTGAAGAGGACCGACCGGGCATGTGTGTAGACAACATGCCGGTGTGCACGTCCATACTTCACTTTCCCAAGAAGACGCGATCTAAGCCACTCAATTTGACGGGTAAAGTTGAGTGGTTGAGATCGATTTTGCGATAGGAGTTTGATGCCGCAAAGAGTCGCGCACCACACCCTTTTACCGGCGTGTTTTCCAAGATGACCGACTTGGTTGGTCTTGGCCGGTTAGTTTGACGTGAAGGTGGTAGGCTAGTGTTCACACCTATGTCTCGACTATCCCATGAAAACGTGATCTAAGCCGTTCAAATCATCCAGGTGAAGTTGAGCGGTCGAGATCGATTTGCAATTTGGGAAGTGTAACCACGCATGTTTGAGCGGGCGTTTTGGATTAGCCGGGCATGATATGCCTTGGCCGACCGCATGAGGAGGTAGATGGGCCCACGGTGGTCATGCTTTGGTATGACCGGACCTGCTCGATCGATCCGTGACCCTCCATTCGTGCTTAGGAGAAGATGGACGCGCGTGATGGCTTAAACCCTAATTTTGGCTTTCAAAGCCGTGCGACCATGCTCTTTCAAGGCGGACGAATTTGTTGTAACCAATCATGTTTGGTTTTGACCGATTGGTCAAGTGTGTAGGCGGTCACATGGTGATTGTGTCGACATGCTCAGGGCCCATTGAGTCTACATCTACACCCTCCATCTATACCTGCGAAGATGGATGGTTGAGACCGTTTTGCGGCACATGTAATATGCCGCAAACCCTAATTTAGGGTTTTCCGTCCATAATGCTTGGTATGGACGGTTTCTTGGCAAGCGAAGGCCAATGGTCGACCATGCGGGGTCGGTTGTGTGCATTCCATACCTGCTTGGGGGTGATGGAATTGATCTGGGGTCATCCAATCATGCTTGTGGAGTTGGATGACTGCGATTAGATCACATCCGGACCGATATGGTCGATCCGGATGCTCAATCGGGCTAGTATAACACACCGAGAGGGGCTCAATCGGGCTAGTATAACACACCGAGAGGGCTCGGGCTAGTATAACACACCGAGAATCGGCACGTACGGGTATTTCGTACATGGTTTCATTATAGTGCTTGGAGGTTCGTGTTACTCTGTAAGAGTAACACTCGGTCGTCATGTCACACCGATAATGATTCATTATAGTGCTTGGAGGTTCGTGTTACTCAGTAAGAGTAACACTCGACCGTCATGCCACACCGATAATGAGTAATCGGAAATACAAGGCTGATATGAAATTCACAGGAAGGGATTGTTGCTACATGCTCCAACCTGGAGGAATTTCATGTATTCACAGAATGGGATTGTTGCTACATGCTCCATTCTTGGTGAATTAAGTGAGGAGTATCCGTCACTTATAAACGGCTTTATCTTTTACAAGATGTCAGCGCATGATTTTCTGGTTTTTTTACAAATTTAACCTTAAACGAAAATCCACCATCAACAGGCGTGAACACCAGCCTACCACCTTCACACCAGGCCAATCGGCTAAGACCGACCAAGATTGGTCGTCTTGGAACGTGCGCCTGAAGAGGGCGTGACGTGCGGCCCTTGCGGCACTAGTTTTTATCACAAATCGATCTCGACCACTCGATTTCACCGGATGAATTGAGTGACCCAGATCATACTTTCATGAGGTAATGGGGTATAGGCGCCTACACCATCATGCCATCTACACGCATGTATGGTCGGTTAGGACAAAGTTGTATCCCATGCTTGGTTTCGACCAAGCTGAAGAGTGATGCCCGCGCACCTCTTCAAAACCCTAACTTCATCAACGGCCGCAGATGGGTGTCTCAAAGATCATCTCATCCGTCCAACTTCACCGACGTTATACGACACAGTCGGGAGTTAATTGGTTAGTAAGGTGTCATTACCCATCACTTTACCACACCATGATGCGTACATTTTGCATAAATACACACGATACTTCACAAGTATCGACTTCCCCGAATAACTTTGATTATTCAATTCAGCGATACATGCTATCTTTCGTGGATCCACGATCCACACATTCCGGACATCAATCATGTCACAAATCGGGGGATACATACTGGGGTATTGGTCCAGCGGTTTACATCGTGCGGCGTGCAACGCGCCATCACTAGAACGTGTTAGGAAGTCATGGACGGTTAGAGATGAACGGGGAGAAGTGGGCAAGGCTGGTCGTGTATCACCAACGCACAACTCCACTACTCCATCACTCCACTTCCTCCACTTCCCACGAGAGACGTGAATAAGACTCAATGACTTGTATAAATAGGTTCTCCGCCCTATTTCCAAACTGCTGAGAGAAAAACAACAAGAAAACACACAGAGCCCTTTACACCAATCGTAAGTTTGTTCACTTTCTCGTTGCAAGTCATAAGCAAGTCTACACCTTCACAATCTCAACACCTTCTTCGCTTCCCTCCCTAAGATCAACCCCATTTCCTTCACTTTGTGACCGAAACAAGTCCTGGAACGGCCATTTCTTGGTTTAGGCCGGACTTGCACATTGATCTCTCGAATCTACAAGCACTCACGTTGTGCAAAGTGCATTTGTTTAAGGTTTAAATTCATTCCTCATCCACACCCCAAATTACCAAATTCTGTAGGAGTAGTTTTCACCCATAAACAATTCACTACTACATGCATCATCGAAAAGACTTGTACATGTTTAGAGAATATATCTAAGATGATGACAAAGAGAATTATTCATTTTAAAAATGTCTATGCCAGTGTCCTTAATATAGATCTTTGAGACTGATTGCAAAGAAAGCAATGAGAATTGAGAAATGAAATGGAATTAAATTGCTTTGCGTGGCAACAAAATATGACAAAGTAATGGAAAGATTTCTCTTCCCTAAATTAATTCGAAAATAAAGGGTAAGAAAAAGATTTTTTTTTAACATACTAAATATTTAAGCTAGCCGTTTGGGATTCTTTTACCATAAGTAGACCTCTAAATAATTTTTTGCCCTAAGGTTTTTAGATATTTTGAAAAAGATTACGTCATTAATATGTATGCATCGTTCCATAAATTCCTTTAAAAAATAAATCTTTCCATAAATATAATATAGGTGTAAATTACTAATTTTAAAGAAATTAAGCTAACAATTACATAAAGTCTAAATTCGCCAACATTTTGGTTAAGTATGTTGATTCTAACATAGAGTTACCTAATTTAAACCTACTCACATTTCCATCCTCCCTCCTCTAACATGAGAAAAGATTTTTTTACACCTAATGGAGTAAATTTAAGCTGAAAGTATCAAATTATTAGAAATCCATTTGCAGCGTGCATATAAAACTTAGGTAATGTCAATTCACAAAAAAAATCCAGATGAAAATTAGTCATAGGGTGTTCTTAATAAAAATCAAAATATTGCCGAACCTAAGTAGGGAAGTGATGGATTGATGGGTTGCCCTGCATCGGCTAGTGATGGATGAAATTGGTTGTGTTTCTTCTCCACCATGATCCAAACCATTATTCCTTGATTGCTCATCCAGGACACTCCTCAATTCCCTTGTAGGATTCAAAGAGCCTGCCCGGACTTACGGATGAATATACACTAAATTGGAACACCACCGATATCGAAATGGTAGTGAGACACCTCCATAAGAAATCGACATCAAAGTATCCTTTCCCAGTAGGTGCTTGCACAAAGACATGTGAATCACAGGGATATACCAAACATAAAAGTAAATGGATTTACCAAATTGAGATTTTGACTAACACCACATGTTTGGAATGTCCCGTCGGTGTCTTCATCGGCATAACACATCTGATTCACGGAATACAAATTATAAGAACACTTTAGTTAACCCGCATTGCACCCTGCGATAGGCCAAAACATGGAATTTGTGTCAAGCAAATGATACCAACAACACAAAAATACAACTACAATTATAATGAATAGGTGTGTCCCTCCTTCCCAAAATTTATTTTTAAACCTAACAGAGTTACCTAATTTAAACCTACTCACTCAAAATATCATACCGTGAACAACATTACAAAAAAATAATAACAACGATTAAACACCTACTTTTGCTATACATATTTTATTTTGAGAAAATCATCATAATGAAACAGAAAATGAAGAAAACAAAATAAACAACCTTACATCGCATCTTCATAAGCTAAACCCCACTACTGCACACCACCATTTTCCTCCACAAATTTTAATAAAAATTACTCCACCATATGCAAAGGTTCGAATCCTTTTACTCCAGATTGACTCACCAGAAAGTTGAAATCTTTCTCTTCATTTAGAAGGCCTCTCCAATGCAAGCTATAGCTCAAGTTTGTCTCTCTTTTGTTTCACACATGTTTTGTATCTAGTTCGTAGCGGGAATAAACTCGTATAGAAAGAAATGCTTTATCTTAAGAGCACTTGAACTAAGAGACCAGGTAGAATTCCCTATAGTGGGTTGTTTAGCATAATTGTTAGTAGGCATCTCCTCAACCCCGCAGAACATAGCCGATAACAATTTCTATGTGTAAAATGCACCCACAAATAATCATGCTTACCCCATTCTAATGAAATTATTCGGAATTGCTCTCTACTTTGAAACACAGAGATAGTCAAACAAACAAACTATAACCTTATCGTAAACCGAATTGAGACTTAAATTTCACCTTTTCAAAGAGACACTTTTGATGAGATGTCGACTTCCAAAACCACCTTTCCAAACTAAATAATTTGATTTTTTAAGAAAAAGATCAAACCCATAGGCATCATGGACTATATTGAAAATGGGTAAGAAACATACCACCAATAAAAGCTTAATATTGACCGCCCATCACCGCAACCTATTGATTACATGCAAAACAAACAATAAAAATAGATTAGACAACAAAATCCTTGATTGTAAGAAACCGAAAAAAAAGGAAGACAAAAACCCGAAAAGAAAATAACGTGGAAACAATGAGGTTCGGCTTTCGCTTGAATTATTTATATTCAGTCACCAAAACTAAATTTTGATAAGAAATTACTTTTATTAAGAAACAATATCAATCAATATCTTAAAAGAAGAAAATTAGGAAAATTATTTTCATAATTTATTAACAACATATTAGTATTAATTAAAAGATTTTTAACATTAATAGTAGTGACCCCTTGATTGAAGTATTATTAAAGAAATTATATGCGTACTGATATTTTTTTTCCACAAATAACCGTGTGTATATTAAAGGCATACCATTTTTAAGACCTTATTAATATTAATTAAAATATTTTTTTACCCCCATCGAAATGGATAAATTTGTTGAAATTATTTTCTGTATCAGATTTATGAATATGCTTGGATTTTTTGTCAGTTTTTAACGCATAAACATGTCTGGATTTTCTAGATATTTATTATTAATTCTAAAAATCAATATAGTCATTTCTATATTTTTTTCCTTATAAAAGATTCAAACACATAAATATTATTATTTTATTCCATAAATATGTTGAATTGATTTTTTTTTTATTTCAGTCATAAATGAACGAAATAAATATAGTAGTTTTTTTTTCTGGATTTTTTATGATAAATACTCCCTCCGTTTCACAAAGACAGTCCGCTTTGACTTTCACAAAATATTAAGGAGACCATACTATTTTACTTGACTACCCTTAGTTACTTACCTATTTTATTTTAATAAAAATGCTAGTAATAAAGACTATCCAAAATTGGTGTGAGAATTATAAATACGAAATAGAAAAGGGAAATTTAAAAGATATTGAATTTAAGAAGTATAAACTTTATAAGGAATCTAATTTTTAGAGTTAAATGTATATTTCTTTAAAAGGAATGAAGGATATATTTGTTTCCTCAATTATACTAATTTCTTAGTATTTTAGATTGGGTCACGTTAAAAATGGATTTATGAATATAAAGAATTCAAGGGTATATTAGAGAGTTCATTGAAGAATTATGACTATAAACAGAAGCTGGACACAATTTTGAAATTGACGAAAAAGGAATAGAGGACGGTCTTTCAGAAACAGAGGGAGTAATTGAATTGATTTTTATTTTATTATAATCATAAATTTCCAAAATTAATATAGTAGTTTTTTTTTCATTTTTTTTTCCGTATAAAAGATCAAAAAATATAAATATTATTATTTTATTCCATAAATATGTTGAATTGATTTTTTTTTAAATCATAAATGTCCGAAGTTAATATAGTAGTTTTCTTTGTCATTTCTAGATTTTTTCTCCTTATAAAAGATTCCAAAAATATAAATCTTATTATTTTATTCCATAAATATGTTGATTTGATTTTTTTATTATTTAAGTCATAAATGTATGAAATTAATATAGTAGTTGTTTTTATTTTCTGGATTTTTTATAATGAATACATGAAATTATAAAAGATTCAAAAAAATATAAATCTTATTATTTTATTCCATAAATATGTTGAATTGATTTTTTTATTTTAATCATAAATGTCCGAAATTAATGTAGTAGTTTTCTTTATTTTCGTGGATTTTCACAATAAATACACGAAATTAATATAACAATTTTTCTAAATAATGAGGGTCGTCCGTCGCATGTGTCCTAACAATCCACCCAACGCACCGCACATTTTCGAGATCAACGCACCATATCTAACGAAATTTCATCGACGAATACGAATGGTTTCTCAATTAACCAATGAGAGCGCGAGGTTACGCTCACCTGACCAATAGGAGAGAGGGTAAGCTCCACCGGTGCTACTTTTATTCGGGTGAGGGATGGTATTGAGTTTTTTAGGTTGTTGATTTACAAAGAGAAATTCCATTAATTAATACTCGATTATTTAATAAATTCTTTGAAATAATATTTTTAGCGATGCAAGAATCGGATATAATATGCCAAATTAATAAATCGCGAAAATTATAAGATAATACATTTTGATTATCTATATAGACCCCATGTGAAATATAAATTAATGAAATGATTCATTATATATTATATTCAATACATTAATTATTTATGAAGGTCTTCTGAAAAATGATTCAATTATTATTTTATTTTTTGTTGAAATCAATTTCATATTTTATTTTTTGTTGAAATCAATTTCATATATAATTTTCTTATCATCGTAGGAACTTCTGATGTTGTTTTCTCATTACTCAACAAGAAATTATTCAATGTGATTGCCGCTCTATTGTAGAAGTTTCATCATCTTCTACCTCACCTTTCAGTTCCCACAACATTCTCAATTATTTCTTCATCAATCAACAACCGCGTAACTGTATTTCTTCTAGGAGATTGAAGAGTGTTTTGAAAATGGAATATTTTATTTAGAAAATAATTGGGTGTTTTACAAAATGGTCACCCTTTCTTAATTTGGTTTACAAAATGAAAAAGCGGGGGTCTAACAACCACACCCAATATTTCTCTTAGCAATCTGTATGGACAAACTCCAATATACTTTCTAGAGAATCAACTAGACAGTCAGATTCAATCTAGAGAAAAGTATATCAAAGAGTTTATATCTCAATCTCTCGATTTGATCTTTACTCAAGCAAATAAAAATCTATGAGTCTTTATCAAAGAGAGATAACTTGGGTGGTACCAAAGACCAATATCCAAGTGTCAATCAATTTAAATCAACAACCAAAAGGTCAGATATTCTAATTGATTGAACAACGCACAACCTGTGATATTTCAGTTATATAAACAAATATAATGCGGAATAGAAATAACACAGACACCGAATTAATTTTGTTAACGAGGAAACCGCAAATGCAGAAAAACCCCGGGACCTAGTCCAGATTGAAAAAACACTGTATTAAGCCGCTACAGACACTAGCCTACTCCAAATTAACTTCGGTCTGAACTGTAGTTGAACCCCAATCAATCTCACACTGATCAAGGTACAGTTATGCTCATACGTCTCTGATCCCAGCAGGATGCTACGTACTTGATTCCCTTAGCTGATCTCACCCACAACTAAGAGTTGCTACTACATTAACGTCGAAGACTTTAATAAACAAATCAGATTTGTTGATGGTGGATTTTCATTTAAGGGCTGAAATTGTAAAAGCCAAAATTATGCGCTAACATCTTGCAAAAGATAAAGCGATGAATACTTCTTCACCTTACTAATTCACCTAGAATAGAGCATGTGGCAACAATCCCGATGATTCTCGTGAATTAAATACACAAAATTCATCCAGGTCGGAGCATGTAGCAACAATCCCCTATACCCTGTGAATTTACAGCTTTATTAATTAATGCATGACCAGCCTTGTATTTCCTGTACTCATTACCGATGTGGCATGACGACTGAGTGTTGTTCTCAGCAGAGCAACACGAATCTCCAAGCATTAATAATAAAGCATGTACGAAATACCCATACATGCTACAACTCTCGGTGTGTTATACTAGCCCGATTGAGCATGTTTGAACTGGCCCGACCATATCAGTCTCAGAAACGATCACGACCATCCAACTTCACCAGCATGATTGGATGGCTTAGATTGAATCCATGACCCTAAGCAGGTATTGGAATATTCAATACCGACCCAACGCGGGCCCCGCATGGTCGGCCTCCCCAAAAGGGTGGCATAGCTTGCCAAACCATCCAAACCAGAGCAGTATGGACGAAAAACCCTAAATTAGGTTTGGCGGCACATTACATGTATTGCAAAACAGTCTCAACCATCCATCTTCGCAGGCATAGATGGAGGGTGTAGATGTAGATTCAAAGGGCCCAGAGCATGTCAATACAAACACCGTGGGCCCGCCTACATACCTGAATGATCGGTCAGGACCAACTATGGTTGGTCGTCTTGATTCGTGCGCCCCAAACTGGGTATGACACACGGCCGGCAAAACTTAATTAGGGTTTGTGTCGCGATCACGAGCGTCCATTTTCTCCTGCACGAATGAAGGGTCCAGGAATAGACTAAGCAGGTCCGGTAAGTATCAACACGATCATTGTGGGCCCACTATCTCCACACCCGATCGGCCAAGACCAAACTTGGTTGTACACCTTGATTCGCGCGCCCAAGCTAGGCGTGGTCACACTTCCCAACCACAAGTTGATCTCGACCGCTCAAGTTTACCGGACAACTTGAGTGGCTTAGATCACGTTTCTATGGGACGATGAAGTACAGGTATATACACCATCTCACAGTATGCACGCCGGGCTGATCGGCCAAGACCGACCAAGTTTGGTCGTCTTGGAACGCGCGCCCAAAATTGGCATGATGCGCGGCTTTTGCGGCACCAGATTTCTGTTGCAAATCGATCTCGACCACTCAACTTCCCCGGACAAATTGAGTGGCCCAGATCACACTTTCACGAGACATTGAGATATGGGCGCCTACATCGTTATGTCGTCACACACATGCACGATCGTCCTTTGTCAAAATTGTATCCCAAGCTTGGATTCGACCAAGATGAAGAGTGATGCTTGCGCACCTCTTCAAAAACCCTAATTCCATCAACGGTCGCGAGATGAGTGTCTCAAAAATCATCTCGTCCGTCCAACTTCACCGCTTGGTTATACAACCACAGTCGGAGTTAATTGGTCAGTGAGGCGTCATGGTGATCACCACCCGTCACTTTACCACATCATGATGCAGTACCTGCATAGAATACACACGATACTTCATAGGTATCGACTTCCTAAATAACTTAGTTATTTAATCGAGCATTACATGCTACTTTCTGTGGGTCCCACGATCCACACACTCGAGACATCAATCATGTCACAAAATGGGGGATACATCTTGGGGTATTGGTGCGGCGGTTTACATGGCGTGCGGCGTGCGGCGTGCAACGCGCCATCACAAGAACGTGTCGAAGTCATGGACGGTTAGAGATGACGGGGAGAAGTGGGCAAGGCCGGTCGTGTAACACTAACACACAACTCCACTACTCCATCACTCCACTTCCTCCACTTCCCATGAGAGAAGTTAATAAGGCTCAAATGACTTGTATAAATAGGTTCTCCTCCCTATTTCCAAAAAAACAGAACAAGTCCAGACAACAGAGGCAAGTGTTTATACCATCGTATTTAAACACGGAATCGATAGCTTACATCCCGCAAGCCGGTTCAGACTTTACGATACAAGTCATACATAGCCAACACCTTCACAATCTCAACACCTTCTTCGCTTCCCTCCCTAAGATCAACCCCATCTCCTTTACTTTGTGACCGAAACAAGTCTGGAACGGCCATTTCTTGGTTTAGGCAGGATTTGCACAGATTGATTTCTCGAATCTACAAGCACTCTCGTGCAGTGCATTTGTTTAAGGTTTAGACTCATTTCTCATCCACACACCCCAAATTACCAAAACCGGCAGAAATAGTTTTCACCCATAAATAATTGGCGACCACAGTGGGAGGTTGATCTCTCAGTTACAAAAAATTGGATTCTCAATTTTTCGGTTTTCATCTCGCGATGTATCCTCACCCGGAAACCACAGGTGGTTCAGATATCATGTGAAGTGTAGCTAGAATGCTGGAGGATGTCTTGGCAAATCAAGCCGGTATCGTTAGAAGACAGAGCGAGACATTCCGCATTTTGAATGATATAACAGCACAATTACAAGAAGGGTCGGCAGGCATCTACTCAAACAGTTGAAAAATCTTTGGATCCTTAGTCAGGAGTCACACCTTTACCAGTGGAGATGCAGAAAGAGCGCGTAATCACATGGGACTCAGGAGAGACGAACAACATAGTCCAGCCGACAACGAAGACTCGAGGCAACTCCACAGAGGAAAAGACTTGTCCAGGATACCACAACGTCTGCCGGATAAAGAAAGGGAGCATGCAGCTTACGGATCCCTGCTAGAAGATTTATATCTCAAGACCCTTGTCGAAGCCCAGAAGACTGTTCAATCCGCATCGACCTTTCAACTAAGTGAAGAAATGCTTGAGGGTGGACAGATCAATCAAGGAACACGTGAGTACAGAGGATGGGAGCGTTCAACTCGATCGCTCAGCAGTGATCTTACGACACCTTCCACAACCCATCACCCAGGCAAGCGATTCGCGGATATGATGGCACTCACAAGTCTTCCAACTTCATCTCCGGAACGTGCTCCACATCGAAGCCATGTAGAGACACCACAACGTCCACAAATGCAGGAAAATCTAAACTCGAAGTACCTACACTTTCCGTTCCCAATGGAAAAGATTTTGGAGTTCTTTGGAGGCGTGGAGACGAAACAGAGAGGTGGAGCTACCTCTGTATGGCGTCCACCAACTGATCAAGAAGTAATGGACCCGAGGTATTGTCATTTCCACCGGTTCCTTCACCACCCTACCAGTGAATGCAACGCTTTGAAACACATTGTTCAGAAGAAGCTTAATTCAGAGGAATAGCTTTCCTTGTCTGAGAGATTAATGCGGACGATTTCCTTAGAGAGGCTACTTCGGTTTGATACAAGTGAGGCTTCAAAAGCAAGTAAGTTCTATTCAACTATTTTACAAGAAAGATAGTTTTAGAATTCACTGGGGACTTGGTATCCCGCACATAGAGAAGGAGGCTCAATGATCAAACACCATGTTTGTTTCCATTCATACTTCCCTTTTTTGCGACATTTGCAATTTCATATGATATGTGCAATCATTCATGACCAAGATGCAAATTCCATTTAAAATAACCTCTTTCAGAAAAGTTATTCACAAAACCATCTCAAAATAAACCAATTCAATTACCTATTAATTCAAAACCGGAAGTCAATTATGAAAGGAAATCCTCACTATCACTCAAAAAAGAAAAGTATCTAAAAGAAAAGACAAGTAGGTGGCACGAATCCTTCAAGGAAAGTCCTTCAGCAGCAACTCGTCCTTCTGGGAAAGAGAGACTTTCATCCTTTGAAGTACATCATGTTTCAGCTTCAACTCCTCAGACAACTTTTCAACCTCTTCTTCCTGGCGAGTAACATAATCTGCAGAAGGGACTTCATCTTGTAATTTCTGGAGCTCCTGGATCTCGGAGAACCCTTTGAAGAACCAAGGAGCATTGAAGTCGTACTGCATAAACACATCTCGATGGCACTTCCAGTCTTCAATCATCTCCTCAGAAACTGTTCGACTTGTCGTGACGCTCATCCCATGGATAGAAAATAAAGATTCCTGAACGTGGTTGACCAATGCAAGACGACTTTTGAGCTTCGTAGTGGTAGCAATGTGGTCGTGCTTCTCCCATATCGCCGTGTATAACCCTTCGAACCGAGCTGGCACACTGAATCCTCCAACCAACACATGACCTGGATACGGGAGAGTGAAGGGAGGATCGAACAAAGCCCCAGGCTGCATTACCAATACTTCACAAATCACAGGAGCCTTTTCAGTTGCAGGAGGTCTTTCAGAAGAAGTCACCACGACAGCTTTATTGATTGAAACCTGCTCAGAACGTTCTTCAAGGGGAGCCACCTCAACAATAGCGGATGTTGCCTCTTTTACATTCCTCCCGATGTCTACTTCACTCTGGGTGCTAATTTCCATTATGGACCCATCAACGAGATCACTTAAGGAGGCACCTTGTCCGGCCGAACTTGCATCATCTCTGTCATTATTTGGAAAAGGAGCGGTTTCACCAGACTTCTCGGCATAATAATCAGTATCGCCAGACTTCTCAACATGAAGGCCAATGTTACCAGACTTCTCGTTCTGAATGCGCGCCAACCTTGTGAAAACATTCTCTTTCGGAATTCCCTGATTTCAATCAAGGATCACTCTTAGAAGAATTCGCTCTGGAGAAATGAAAGAATCGACAGAAAGAGATTTAAATACCTGCATATTGGAAGAATTGAGGATCACCGAATCACATGCCTGCCTCTTAGATCTTTCTCCTTCTTGGGGACTGCAATCATCAGCTCTGGTCTGTTTGGCTGGGAGTGGCTTCAACCGGAAATGCTTCTTCAGAACGTCAGAAGATGGCTCACCACGGGAATCTGTCACAACATCCTCCGAGAATTCTTGGAAAGCCAACAGTTGCTTCCTCCAAAATTCCTTATACTTATCGGTTACCACTGGGTTTCTCCCAATAGGCCAGAAGGGAAGACTCTGCGATGCCAAGAACACGTCATCATCAAAGATACCCGGGAGAAGTTCTCTCGGAGCCTCCGACGGACGGATAAATGGAACACCCTAGTCAAATCCCATTTGACGAGCAGTCCTATCAATGTTGTACGGAGTCACAGTAAGAGCTTCGTTGAATAGAGACGGGATATATCCCGGAATGCAGCTGTGCAGATAAATAAGTTCTCCAAATTTCATAGTCTTGGCATCGGTACACAACACATCATCAGGACCGTCAGAAGCAATAACAAAAGTCTTCGGCTGAACAATGGAAGAGTGGATCGGCCCCCATGGGCGGAAATTTCTGAGAAGACACATTATCAAAGATGTCCACGAGTTTCGCACCGGTTGCAGGATGCCTCCTCTGCCAACGGGTATTCTCGAGCCACCATACAAATTGTTGAGCGAAGTTGCGAGGAACGGGAGCATAACTTTTGAAATGTTCCCACAAGAATGCAGAAGAAAAGCGAAGTGGACATACGAATCCACCTTCTTGTACCCGTTGGAAACATGCATATCCATTGCTAAGGCGTCCAGGATGAGAATACGCGATCAAGGAACAAGGAACCTAAGGGAAGAACTTCACCTTTTGCTAGCTTTATAGCAATCTTAACCAGGACACCCCTTATGGTTTTCTTCCCAGGAACCGTCGTCAAATATATCTCTACGGATAGCCACAAAGACAGGGAATGCAATCACGTGAGCTCGTTTTCCAACTCATGATCCGGTTCTGGGTCTACAGGAGACCACTCCGATACCCACCAGGTGTAAAAGCATCTTGTATCTTTTTTTCTCCTCCTTGTCCAGATCGTCGAATTCTGCTACCTTTTGGAGTATAGCGTCATAATCATGTTGTTCCGTGTCAGAAAGCTCGTAATAAAAACTCCCAGCGACAGACAGGTTCATCAATGCAGCTACGCTTTCCAGAGTAATAGTCATCTCTCCCCATCTAGATATAGTTGTATGAGTAGAAGAGCGCCACCGAGAAATGAAAGTAATCAAACTGCGCAACATCTTTCTTAATTTCAAGAGTAGCGAGATGCCATGACCGCATTAAGGATTTGCGCTTTGGTCAAATTAGCTTTAACATCCTTATTATTCAATATGCGTCTCATCCACCCTTCATAAGAACCCGGTGGAGTATGACAAATCTTGAAGTCGATAGGAGAAGGCGGATATTCATTTCTTCGAAGACAGAACCTCATCACAAGTGTAGAAGAAGAAGATGGATCAGCTTCAATATTTTCTCGAACCAGGAAAGCGGGACTATCTGTGAGAGGGATGTTTCTAATGTTTGGAAAAGACAAGGTGAATAACTCATCAGCAATGTTGGCATATCTTTGAAGCTGTCAACACTTCCCGACTTGGCACCAGCATTATCTCCAGAAGACATATCAACAGGAGTTCTTTTCTTCATTCTACAATAAAAGATAGGAGTCAGTATTTGTATAAAAAACACGCGATACGTGTGTGAAATGCATTCACGTTGGAATACACAAGGCCGGGATTGGGTCCAAACATCGGTATTGATCAAGTGACAAGTTCGGTATTGATCAAGTTTCAAGTCCGGTATTGCTCAAGCTTCAAGTCTGGTATTGATCAAGTCACAAGTCCGGTATTGATCAAGTCACAAGTCCGTTTTTGCTCAAGTTTCAAGTCCGGTATTGCTCAAGTTTCAAGTTCCGGTATTGATCAAGTTTCAAGTCCGGTATTGCTCAAGCTTCAGGTCTGGTATTGATCAAGTCACAAGTCCGGTATTGATCAAGTCACAAGTCCGGTATTGCTCAAGTTTCAAGTCCGGTATTGCTCAAGTTTCAAGTTCGGTATTGCTCAAGTTTCAAGTCTGGTGTTGGTCAAGGGCTCGAGGCTGGTATAAAGGTGACGTTAAGTCAGACATACACGATATGGGACCCACGTTCAATCGAGCATATATGGCGGGACCATATTTATTTGCACAACACGGTTCTCTTATGTCATGGGAATCATGTTCAAGAAATTCAAGCCAAGTTCCTTTCCAAGCTACAACCTAAGAAGCTAGGTTTTGTATGCAACAATGAAAAAGGAGGCAAGACACAACATATTCATGGATTCACGGCTTGTTTTACTAAGCAATCCTAACAAATGTTGGCATATCAATCTTGGTGGAAGAACTAAGCATAGTACATATCTTGCAAAATGTGTTTACCTAGCAAACTAGGGTTTTACCTTTAAAAAAAAAAAAAAAAAAAAAAAACGCTTACCTTGCTGCTGACGGACGGACGGCGACGGCAAGCTCCGACGGCGGTTGGCGGCGGCAGTGGAGATCGCGAATAAGAGATGCCAAACAAAAAAAAGGGGAGAAAAGTGTGAAGAAAAAGAAGAGGGGGTCGGTCCTTTTATAGACAAAATTTGGAAGAATCCCAATAGAACAAGGATTCCTCTTTTGCTTGGATTCCTCTTTTGATTCAAACACGCAAGGAAGGAAACCGGTCCCACCAAAGGATTCCGTGTTTGCACTGTGGCGTTTACATGGACAAGCTGCTAGCGGTCGGTCAAAATTCCTCGGGTAAATTTTCTTTATCCTGTCTTCTTCACATAAGTATGTCACCATCTCATGCCTACCCCACAATAGCACAACCATTATGCGCTAGGCAGGGGACTTAATGTTGATGGTGGATTTTCATTTAAGGGCTGAAATTGTAAAAGTCAAAATTATGCGCTAACATCTTGCAAAAGATAAAGCGATGAATACTTCTTCACCTTACTAATTCACCTAGAATAGAGCATGTGGCAACAATCCCAGTATTCTGTGAATTAAATACACAAAATTCATCCAGGTTGGAGCATGTAGCAACAATCCAATATATCCTGTGAATTTACAACATTATTAATTAATGCATGACCAGCCTTGTATTTACTGTACTCATTACCGGTGTGGCATGACGACTGAGTGTTGTTCTCAGCAGAGTAACACGAATCTCCAAGCATTAATAATAAAGCATGTACGAAATACCCATCGAAAGCTACAACTCTCGGTGTGTTATACTAGCCCGATTGAGCATGTTTGAACTGAGGCCTAACCATATCAATCTCGAGAACGATCACGACCATCCAACTTCACCAAGCATGATTGGATGGCTTATATTGAATCCATGACCCTAAGCGGTATTGGAATATTCAATACCGGCCAACGCGGGCCCCGCATGGTCGGCCTCTCCAAAAAGGGTGGCATAGCTTGCCAATTGTCCAAATCGAGCAAGTATGGACGAAAAACCCTAAATTAGGGTTTGCGGCACATTACATGTATAAAAGCAGTCTCAACCATCCATCTTCGCAGGCATAGATGGAGGGTGTAGATGTAGATTCAAAGGGCCCGAGCATGTCAACACAAACACCGTGGGCCCGCCTACATACCCGATCGATATTTCGAGACCAACTATGGTTGGTCGTCTTGATTCGTGCGCCCCAATGGGTATGACACACGGCGGCAAAACTTAATTAGGGTTTGTGTCGCGATCACGAGCGTCCATTTTCTCCTGCACGAATGAAGGGTCCAGGAATAGACTAAGCAGGTCCGGTAAGTATCAACACGATCACTTTGGGCCCACCTATCTCCACACCCGATCGGCCAAGACCAAACTTGGTTGTACACCTTGATTCGCGCGCCCAAGCTAGGCGTGGTCACACTTCCCAGCCACAAGGCGATCTCGACCGCTCAAGTTTCTGGGACAAATTGAGTGGCTTAGATCACGTTTCTATGGGACGATGAAGTACATGTATATACACCATCTCACCGTATGCACGCGGCCGATCGGCCAAGATCGACCAAGCTTGGTCGTCTTGGAACGCGCGCCCAAAATTGGCATGATGCGCGGCTTTGCGGCACCAGATTTTACATTGCAAATCGATCTCGACAACTCAACTTGGGCCGGACAAATTGAGTGGCCCAGATCACACTTTCACGAGACAATGAGATATGGGCGCCTACATCGTCATGTCGTCTACACACATGCACGATCGGTCCCTGTCAAAATTGTATCCCAAGCTTGGATTCGACCAAGATGAAGAGTGATGCTTGCGCACCTCTTCAAAAACCCTAATTCCATCAACGGTCGCAGATGAGTGTCTCAAAGATCATCTCGTCCGTCCAACTTCACCGGCTTGGTTATACAACCCTGGTCGGGAGTTAATTGGTCAGTGAGGCGTCATGGTGATCACCACCCGTCACTTTACCACATCATGATGCAAAGACACATAGAATACACACGATACTTCATAGGTATCGACTTCCTAAATAACTTAGTTATTTAATCGAGGCATTACATGCTACTGCGTGGGTCCCACGATCCACACACTCGAGACATCAATCATGTCACAAACCGGGGGATACATACCGGGGTATTGGTGCGGCGGTTTACGGCGTGCGGCGTGCAACGCGCCATCACAAGAACGTGTCGGGAAGTCATGGACGGTTATAGATGACGGGGAGAAGTGGGCAAGACTCTGGTCGTGTAACACTAACACACAACTCCACTACTCCATCACTCCACTTCCTTCACTTCCCATGAGAGACGTGAATAAGGCTCAAATGACTTTTATAAATAGGTTCTCCTCCCTATTTCCAAAAAAACAGAACAAGTCCAGAAAACTGAGGCAAGTGTTGATACCATCGTATTTAAACACCGGAACTGATAGCTTACATCCTGCAAGCCGGTTGACTTTACGATACAAGTCATACATTGCCAACACCTTCACAATCTCAACACCTTCTTCGCTTCCCTCCCTAAGATCAACCCCATCTCCTTCACTTTGTGACCGAAACAAGTCCGGAACGGCCATTTCTTGGTTTTAGGCCGGATTTGCCGGATTGATTTCTCGAATCTACAAGCACTCCGTGCAAAGTGCATTTGTTTAAGGTTTAGACTCATTTCTCATCCACAAACCCCAAATTACCAAAACCGGCAGAAATAGTTTTCACCCATAAACAGTATCACACAGAAAAGTCTACGGTAATAGATAAATCCGTCTCCCACGAATATACCTATGAGTTTTTGTTCCGTCTTTTGATAAATCAAGGTGAACAGGAACCAATTGATAATCCGGACTTATATTCCCGAAAAATCCTAGTATTATCAATCACCTCACAATAATCTTAATCGACGCAGCGAAAAAAGATATTGTGGAATCACAAACGTGTTTGTGATTTCTTTTTATCTTGCCTATTGGAGATATAAATCTCAAGCCAATTATTCCAATTGAACTCGTACGATAGAAACATCAAGATCAGATCACACAACTACAAGAAAGTAGTATCGGTCTGGCTTCACAATCCCAATGAAGTCTTTAAGTCGTTAACCTGGTTTAGAAGAAGAAACCAAAGGTTAAAGGAGAATCGACTCTAGCTTAGCACAACTAGTATCACACAAAATGTGTGGGGATTAGGTTTCCCAGTTGCTAGAGTTCTCCCTTATATAGTCTTTCAAATCAGGGTTTGCAATCAATGTTAGCTTAGTAACAAAGCATTCAATATTCACCGTTAGATGAAAACCTTATTAGATTCAAGCTAATATTTCTCAACCATTGGATCGAAACCTTAGCTTGTTTCACACAAATGAAATGTCCAATTTTGGGTTTATGTAACCGTTCCCAAACATTAACATTTGTTGGTTTAATAATAGTTAACCAAATGGTTAGCCATATGAGCAATTTCATATCAACCATATTCTTCTTCACCATAACTAGTTCAAATGACTCAAGTGAACTAGTTAGAGAGTTGTTCAATTGCTTAGATCTTATGTAACTACACAAGACACAATCGAAGCAAAAACGGTTTGATTCACTCGAATCGGTTCATGAACTTTATAGCCACGGTTTGCAGAAACATTCCTTAGTTTATATAAACATGAGTTCAAGAACAACCGGTTTTAGATATAACCTACTCAAGTTCGCGAACTGGTTCGCGGACTTAAGCTAACGGAAGGAGTTCACAAACTCCAGCAGAAATTCTCGGGTCGAGAACTTCCGCCAGTTCACGGACTTGGCTCACGCCACATTTTGTTTCTCTTGATCACCAAAGTTCGCAAACTTTGGTTCAAGGGATAAGGACTTATACATATATGTGTTTCCACAACAATGCTTATATCCTACCAATGGTTATGTAATCTAAACTCTCATTTCAATCATTGAAACATTCTCAGATGACGTTATATAGCCGTTATTCACAGACCATTTTTCGTCAAAGAAATTTTCAAAGTGATTGAAACATAACATGACTTTCGTCACTAGGTAAAGATGAATTTGGCTAAAGCGAAAGCTTACCAACACATATTTCGAGAAATAGATAGGCGAGTTAAACTCGGAAACGAAATAACAAATGTGTATAATGAAAGTCTATATATCAAAACGACTTTTGTCTCAAGAGTAGGAGATAAAGTAAATATACTTTTGAGTGACAGATAAGTTCAAGTCTCCACATACCTTTTATTCGATGAAGTTCCGCCAGTTCCTTGAGTAGTCCTTCATCTTGTATGATGATTGCCATGGAGTCTTGAGCTCAACTACACTTTCTATCCTAGTCCGAGAACTTTAGCTAAAATAGGCTAGAAATCAAGACTTATAGTTTTGATCACTAACATTGACAAACATGCTTGAGATAGCAACGCATGCGAGTTCGATTGAGAGCAATGCTCTAACACAAAATGATCACACTTTAAATTAGTGATTACAAATTGGTATTTCTCCATCCGACTTAACTGTTTTTGAAAAAATAGTCTGAGTTTTGTCCTAAATACCCCTCCTCAGTTGTTGAGGTGATGGTGATGAAGTGGTGATAGCGGTGGTGGCGGCGGTGGCTATAACCCAAGAGAAGAAGCGTTGAACCCTTGAGTGAATGTGGTTCCACGATCCTGAACTGGGCTGAATTTCCGGTGCTATCTTCTCCATTACTTCATCCATTTGTTACACAAAGCCTCAAGCTAAGCATTAACTCAACATTTCCCTTACAATCACTTCCTGCAATCACCAGGTACTCATGCTGCTTCAATCCATTTATGTTAACCACCTATTCCATTCAGCCTTGCCTGCACTAAATTTCAACACACACCGCCTTCATTTATCATTCCCTATAATGCAATTCATTCCTAAGCATACATCTATTTAAGTAAGCCATTCAAACATCAACATTAATCATAGCTTCATATGCAACCACAGTTCAACACCAAGCTCTCCAACCCTCTCACTGTCAACTGGAACCCTTGCACACCACCAGTCTCAAGTCCTTCATCTGCCTGCAAATCCAATAATCATTCCTGCAAACTCTTGAGTCACAACTATTGCACCTGTACCACAACCGTTGCATAACCCATTTCCTGCAATACCAGACCACCAAACACCACTGCACAACATCCATTTCCATCTGAGTCGTTGCACCCTCTTGAACCACCAGTTCATAACCATTTCAGTTCAAACCATATGCAACAACTCATACCCTGTCCTAAACATTCATCTACAAATAACAGCAGCAACCAAAACCTCCAGTTCTTCATCTGCTTCTCAATTTCACCAGCAACAACTTCATCATGTCAAATCACCATTGAAATCAACAACTACCACAACACCAATGCCTTCAGTTCCATTCTCTCAGCAAACCATTGCAATCTAACATACAACACCAATAGTTCTACCAATACCATTACCAATCTCAGACCTGCAATTTCTGTAGCAAAAAAATCATCATCAGCACCAGTGCTTCAACCAACTACAACACCACCAGTTCAAGAATCAACAACAGCTCCTTCAAATCCAGATAATCACTACCATCTTCTCCATTACTTCAGCCATCTGTAATTTGAAATACCCATCCTCACCACCAACAAGCACCACCACCAACAACAACAAGGCAGCACCACCAAATCATTCTTAACAACAACAACAACAACTCCATCAAAGCCATTCTTAACCACAAAATCCATCCATATACCCATTCTTCTTCACTGATAAAACAAATTACAGAATCAAATTAAATTAGGGTTTATTGAAAAAATCCATACATATCAAAATTTACAGAGAACCCTAACTATTTATAACTCATGCAACACTGTTTAATTATCGATTCAAATTCACAAAACTAAACTAGGGTTTCTTAGATCTTACCTCTTTCCATCTCCCATCTTCAGTTGTTGTCTTCAAAGAATTAATCACACGATTACTTCCATCTTCAATCACGTCAACAACACACCAAACTGTTAATGGAAACAATCCATTAAAGTTCATCTCCTTCCACATCTATCGATCATGTTTTATTTGTGTAGATAGAGTTACAGACCATGAGATAGAGAGACGAGAGAACAGCGGCGCACGTGGGAGAAAATGAATTAGGTTTTGCTTTTCTTACAATTTGAGGGAGAAATAAGTAATTCCAACACCTTAGTTAACTCTGACGAGTGACATAATAACGATGCAGTTAACTATATATATATATTAGTAGTATCTGTTATTGGTAAAAAAAAAAGGGAAAATACAAAAGGGGTTACAACTTACAAGAAACTAGCTGGAAGTCTAGATACAAGATGGGCTTCAACATTTTTCTGTATTACTATCCCTAATCTATGAAAGAAAAAGTTACATCTCTTAGCATTAACATCAAATCTAGGTAAAAGATTATTCAATTCAACCTTTCCAAGAAATCCATCATGTCGTTATCAAGTTCACCCAATGTCGAGAAAGCCAATATATCGAAAACCATAGCTTTGATCCAAGCAATTGTCCAAATATTTGTTACATTTACGGGTGGTGGCATTGTTCAATGTTAAGCCGGGCTAGAAGGTATGGACACCGCCTCCAGTGAATGGTGAGACCGCAATAAAATCTATATGCATGTCGCGCCCACTATCCCAATTATAAACTAGGATATGTGCTGGCCGAAGAGCCCCTCCATCATTTGCCAAAAAAACCCAAAGCTACTCCTTTCCTAGCTGGAACCCCCGCTCTAAAACACATATCAGCAATGGTATCTTGGACCAAATCATTGCTGAATTTGAGACCTACCTCATCTGCACAGTGCAAGGCGTGATCTCCATAGCAGCCTATGTCTCTATGACAAAATGCACATTGGCTGTCTTCTGCGAAAAGTGGTATTCCAAGCCTATAACGCAAAATTGCGCTGAAATGTTGAGGCCCAACTTTCTGATTAAGCCCTTCAATTGGTATAGCCTCGAGAAAGTTCTATGCATGATCAACTTTGTTGTATTGCCATAGTGCTCGGTCACGTGCAGACATAGAAAACTTAGCTGGCATGTCCTTCACGATGACATGGAAGTATTTATCTGTCAGGGTCTTCGTGGTATGGGGCGGCAGTTACTTCAATGTTGACATCAGGACCACACACACTAGATAATAGTTTCATGGCTCGCTGCATACTAGAACCAGTGTCGTGTGCCGAGATATTACGTAGTATGATGGTTTGGAGGGACTGAGTCTGAATGCAATACGCTAAATAGCAGTAGTTCATTGCATCATCCATAAAGTTGAGGCCCATACCACCATAACAAAATGGCAATGATTCTAAACGTTGTTGCAGGAGACCCATATCTGGCCCTGATCAGTTGACGCAGGTGTTGGGACAGATGGGAGTCAAAAACAGCTTGGGCTTCTGTTTGGTAATCCAGCAGGGAAGTTCTTATAAAAAAGTATAAGCGAGATACCCCAACACAACTTCTTAATAACAACAATTCACTCTGGGGATCGTTAAGCTTCCTCAATGCATCCATCATATTGGTTGTTTTGAGTACCCGACTTTTCACCAAACTGCTACTGAAATCTTGGTCGAGAATTAAAGGTCCTCCTTATATTTTAAATTAATAATTATTAATTTATCAGTTAATTAATATCTCGCTTAATTAATAGATTTTGGTAGTCCCAATAACATTAATTTATAGAGTTTCTACTATACTGAATTATTCTCTTTTTAATGGAAAGGGTAAATATATTAAGAAATTAATTAAAATAGTACAACAACTTCACCATTTCCTACTTATGTTTTTTTTTTTACATCAAAAGGGAAACTTAACAAACTCTTATTTATTAAAAACGTTACAAAGGATAGTGGATATGTGGATTCGTTGACATATGTTGTAGGCTTCGAATTCTTGTTGCCTTTCCATAATATTCGTCGTTATGTTATTTTTGTGGTTGATATATTGAAACTGTGATTGTGGGAGATTCTTCATAATACACATAGACTTAGTGATTGTGTTTGCTTGAGAGGGAGCCTTTAAATTTCAATTGTTGACTATATCCGCACATTTCTTGCACTCTGTTGGTATGGTTACGCTTGATGGTAGATTGATGCTTAACCATTTACTTGCTATTAGTAGATATTCTTCTTCTGCATGAATTGCCGAGGAAGCCCAACTCCATCCCGCCACAATATGCATAAATAGTTCATTATCAACCGAGTATAGTAAGAAGGAATAACCCATAGATAATTCTTCTTCCTTAAAGGAAGCATCAACAAAACAAAAGAAAATCCAATTTGTATACATTGCAGACCCTAGAGGTCTAATTTCTCCCGAACCTCGAGCCTGAGACAAAGGCGGAAATGAATTATTGAGAACTTTTTGGAGATGCTTTTTAATTTTACCAATTAAGATGATGGTGAAAGAGAGGTATTTTCAATATCACAGTGTGTTTGTTTTTCCAAATGAACCACAAGACGGTTATAATTCTATTTTTGAAAGGAGAGTATGTTGGAGAAGTTATCCAATTAGAGACCCAATCACTAATCGATTCCAAATGAAAGTTAGATGTTACTGATGCTAGCGAAAAGGAGAACTATTTGTGTTATGTTCCATGAATTTTGATTCTTATAGAGCGGGTTATTTAGATTATATGTATCTCTTTAGTTTTTGCTTGATACGTTAATTTCTATTCTCATTGTTCTCAGAATGTGAAGTGTATTAATAGTTTTGTCATTAAAATTGACAAAGGAGGAGACTTTAGAGCATTGCTCGGTCGAACTCACAAGTGTTGCTATATCAAGCTTGTTTTTAAATTTAGTTGATCAAAATTATATCTTGATTTCTAGTCTACAATTAGTCAAGTCTCGGATTAGGATAAATGTGTAGCTGAGAATCGGACATCACTGCGTTCTACCATTTGAAGGCGAAGATCAACCGAAGATTTTGGAGAACTTCTTCAACAAAAGGTAAGTGAAGACTGAACCGCCTATTTCTCAAGTTATATTCTTCTTTTTATCTATAAGACGTTGTCGCATGACTATTTAGACTATTGCAAGCATAACAAGAATTTAGAGTCAAGTTTATCTTGGTAATAAGTTCTCAAATATATATGACTAAGCTTAATGAACATTGTTCGTACTTGATGAATTTCGGTTAAGAACAATTATTGTTCATAATCTAAATCGTGATTCAAGATTATCATTCGAAAATAGCCTGGAACAGTGATATGTGTCATTGATGTTATTTGGGAATGTTTAGAATCGTTTTAGAGAGAAATATAAAACTACTGTATATATGGATTCAAGACAATATGCATACCATTTCACATACTTGAGAGAAAACTGTTATAGGTCCGGAACCGTAGTACATGTACTAAGTATAGTAGTACGCGTACCGGAGTAGCTATATGTCGACAACAACTTTTTGTATGCATACCCGGTATCCATACCATAAAAAGTTTGTTGAATGGTACCATACACAGTAAGCATACCGTAAAACAATTGTTGGTTTTGAAACCGGAGTGGTATCCATACCGGTGACATAAACGGAGGAAAATGTTATGTAAGTTCTGAACTCTTTTTTTGTCTTAAGGGTACACATACTCGGGACACGTACCATGACATAAATGATCACGAACAAGGTAGAGTACACGTACTTGCCTGTCAATATTTTCATATGCACAAAAATTATTTACGTGAGATAATTGACTTTTGATTAAATCACTAAAAACACTATATAGACATGATTGATCATGTTATAACCCATGGTTGTGACTTTTAAGGGGTAATTATTTTCATGTATCAACAAGCTTCATTTTCCTGGACGCTTAATCTAGAGTAAACTCGTGGCAATATGCATCTGTAACTATTGCGAACTCTTCTCCATGCACATCAAACGTTGTATTTGGCCGATTAATAAATACTAAACGTTGTAGAAACTTTTGTTACCTTTTTGTTACAATAAGTAAACTCCATAGTCTAGAAATTTATGCTTATTAAGGATGACACTAACCAATCTAAGTGGATGGAAGCATTTTGGTTGTAGGAGTTGAGGAACCAATCGATTAGATGGAAACATCTAAAGAGTCTATTCATAAAAGCACGAGCTCGGGTGTTAGAAATAACATGATAGTTTCACCAATCTCGTTGAGTCCTTTTCACTTCTGTTTTTATTTTGTTTTTGAACTATGTTTCTCTAAGTGATTAGGTGGGGCTCACGATTCAAGTTGTTACCACTGCTAGGGTGAAATAGAGTGATTGAGTTACTAAAAAAAAAAAAAAAAAAGACTAGACCAATTAGACCAAACGGAATAAAATTAACACTTGGGAATAGCAATATGTGTGTGTTTTCCCTGTCTCCGTCGCCTAAACAAGCGTGGAATGCAGGATCCACGGGAACTATCATGTAATCTACTGACAAGAAGCATGCGCTTGGATCCAAAAGATCTAATCATGCAGTTAAAAAAAAAAAAAAAAAAAAAAAATTAATGTTCAGTGAATAAATCGGCCATTTGGTTCCCTTGTATATGCAGACGTGTTGATCTAGAATTAGGATTGTCGACCACTTGGTTCCCTTGTATATGCCGGTTGTGTTGATATTAGTCAGACCAGATATCTCAGTCCATTAGGATAGGTTCATTTTGGCGTGTGGCCTTGGACAGAGATATGGGAAACATCGATCACTTAGTAAACATCAAAACCATCTATGTTTTTCTCTATATCCATCTTCTTGATCTATCCATGTGATTAGTTTTGACTCCGGGTATTGATGTCCATAGTGAGACTATCTGAGTAGAGCTCTGTGACTTATATATGAATTTTAGTATGCTTGAGTGCAAACTCGTGTACAGCAATTGGAATTTCGCATCGGGGTACTACCTCCTGTAATCAATAAGTATGCCAACCAAGGAGACTTTTTAGTGCCTTCCAAGGTTCTGCGTAGATAGCTAGGGTCTGGAGTATAAAGGTTTTGTGGGTACACCTCTGGTAAACCCTCCCGAGACTATAACTCGGCCACTAGGGCCACCTAGGGGTTTAAAGGCTTATTGCATATGCTAAATGCAATCGACGATGCCTGCGACAGTGAGTTAGGATTTTATTTTTATTTTTAATTTGCTCGAGGACTAGCAAATAATAAGTTTGGGGGTATTTGATAGACACATTTTTGTGTCTAATTTGTCTCGATTCTATATATTGATAGTGCTCATTTTTGTACTTATTATGGTGTTTTATGTGTGTGTAGGTATTTTTGGCCAATAAACATTTTTGGAAAAATCGGCTCGAAAAGTTGTCTAATGCACCTGGAGGAGTTGTTATTGGCACCCACAGTTTGGATAAGGGGCACCCCCAGGACACCCATAAGGCACCTGCTATAGGCACCCCTACTCTGGATAGGGGCGCCTCATCTTCTACATTTCAAACCCGTTTTGGCGGGAAAAATGGCAGCAGCGAGAACGGAGATGGAGTTGGATTTTTCAGCGGTTCAATCGTGGGATTTTGGTGGACTGGACCTGTTAGAGCCTAACAGGCCAGTACAAGAGTTTGGATCAACTAACAGGGCCGCATGATCGTGTTGGAGCGAGACAGGGAGAAGAAAAGAGTACGGGTTTCGGTTGAGATAAGTTTGGAAGATTCGTGGAAGATAAGTCCTGTGAAGATTCGTATATATCAAATATAGAAGTTGGATTAACTTAGGAAGGATTTTACTGACACCAGAAGCGTAAGAAGATTCTGAGAGAAGAAAATTCCGGGCCTTGCTGCCGAAGAAAAAAAAGAGATATTCTCGAGATTTAGTCGAGATACATGGAACCTGTGGGCTATATATAGGGTGGTTACGAGTCATAGAGGGGTTACGAACACTTTGGGAAGGTTTAGAGGCGCTACAGAGCATAAACAATCGAGTTGCAGAGAAGCTTGCTGCTGGTGCAGAGGAAGAACACGAAGAACAAAGCACCTTCAAGACGCAGGTCGTTTTGGGGTCGGGGATTCAACGACATAAGCAATAAAGTGCATAAGTCGGCTCTTGTAACAGTCCATCAGAATCGCTTTGTAACGCCATTCTGACGTTGCAAGCGATCTGTTTAATTGTTTTTCATCCTTTTAATCATCTTTTGAGCCATAAATACATATTTTGAGACCATGATTAATATGAGGAGCTAAACCCCATTGCTGAGGCGATAGAGGAAGCTATTTTTCCAACAAAAAGTGGTATATTCTATTTTTATCTTTTTAATATTGAATATGATTTTGATTTGAGTGATTGTGATCTATTTTGATGGAGTATGCTTAGTTTTAATACTTTTGATGCTTCATACTTGGTATTTACAATTATTACTTTTGAAAATCTACTTATTGCAATAGTTTAAAACCTACACACACATAAAACACCATAATAAGTACAAAAATGAGCACTATCAATATATAGAATCGAGACAAATTAGACACAAAAATGTGTCTATCACTTGCATGCGGCGTAGAGGCCTTGGACCAATATATAGGCATCTCATGACATATTACATGTTCCAACATATCTATTAAGTTGGACTAACTCAAGTTCTCGAAGATGCCCTAATGTACCAACCTATGATGCATATGCATTGTGAAGTTTTAATTTTCGGATAATGTCGCCTCATTGCTATGCCATTGAGCTGAAGGATAACACTAGGTTATTTATGGGCCTAAAGTTTGTGGGAATTTATCAAGTTAAAAGGTAAATTATGCTCACTCCTTCCGAAAATAGCTGATTTCTTTCCTCTTTTTTTTGGTCCCAAATTAAGTATTTCTTTTCTTTCATATAGTATATTTTTTCAAAACAATTCTTTTTAATAATTAGTGTTATTATATGCAACTTTAGTAAATGTAAACAATTTGATCGTCATGTTTATACTTGTTTCTTAGGTTTTTAAAAAACTATCTAGTGATATAAATTTACAAATACATTCTTTTCTTTTTGTTTTGTTTTGTGAGGTGTGTCGCTTCTAAGTTTTATTACATAATTACATGTAAGGATATAAATAAAAATAACTTAAATTAGTATTCCTCTTTGTTTTCTCAAGAATTGTGCAAATATGAAGAGCCTCAATTCTTTTCAGAAATCAAGAGTATTTATTTTGGTGTGGATGATTGGTACCAATTAAAGCAACTCCAGTGGGGTGGGAAAACGAGCTAATTTGGACATTCTCACTCCACAATGGAGCATGCAAATGGTCAAACTGGATGGGCAAAGGCATAAATATAAACGTTTGCCTAACCAATATCAAGTTGATTCGATCGACTCAACTTGAGACGAGCGGTTCATCCTTAGCCGATCCGCCAAAAGTAGGGTGAGGCTCGGCTCTGCTAGAGACGGCCAGCTTTCCTAGATCCCATAACGGCTAGTTCATCAAATGACACCACTTTCATTCCCTATAAATCCAACAATTTTCAAACTCTGAAATCACACCTTCTACACCCACAATTTCTTATGATTTCACTTTTAATGTCAAACTCTTAATTTCTAAATCAGAAGAAAAAAAATACCAAAAAATGGTCGGTTCATCAAAAACACTGTTAGAGCACTGCTCGATCAAACTCGCAAGCGTTGCTATCTCAAGCTTGTTTGTCAAGTTTAGTGATCAAAACTACAAGTCTTGATTTCTAGTCTACTTATAACTATCTCTCAGACTAGGATATAATGTGTAGTTGAGCTTTAGACTTCACTACGTTCATCAATTCAAGACGAAGAACTACTAAGGAAAGCTTGTGGAACTTTATCAACAAAAGGTATGTGGAGACTGAAACTCATCTATCACTCAGGAGTCTATTTCTACTCTATCTCCTATTTGAGACAAAAGTCGTATAGCTATATAGACTTCAATTTATATACATTTGATATTTCGAGCTGAGTTTAACTCGCTTACATATTTCTCGAAATATGTGTTGGTAAGCTTTCGCGTTAACCAATTTCATCTTATATTCTTGACGAAAGTCAAAGATGATCATGTAAAAATCGTCGGGTTTTCTTACATGATTTATGTGAGACAGTCATGTTCGTATTGATCATTCGATCACTTGAAAATTGCTTTGAAGCTAATAGTTTGTGTGAGACAGCTAATATCGTCTTCTAAGAATGTTTCAATGATTGAAATTGGAGTTTAGAACTATTAACCATGATTGGATTATAAGCACAGTATGTGTACTTGCATATGTGTGATCCAAGACCAGAACTTAGTATGCGTACAAGTATGCGTACTGGTTGGTTAAGTAAAGTCCGGGAGCTAGAGTATGCGTACATGTACGTGTACTGGCGAAGTCAATTGAAGTCCGAATGCTTGTAGTATGTGTACTGTACGCATCTGGGTTTCAACTGAAGTTTGGAAGTGTACGATAGTATGCGTACATGTTTGCATACTGGCGAAGACAGTCCAAGTCCGGCTACTTAGGTATGCGTACCCATTTGCATACTTGAGTTTGTTATGTTCTAGAATCGGTTATCTCATGAACTAATACATTTATATAATAAGGAATGCAATCTTTTGCAAACCGTGGCTATAATATTCATGAATTGATTCGAGTGAATTAAACCGATTTTGCTTCAATTGTGTCTTGTATACTTCTATGAGAATATAAGCAATTGAACAACTCTATAACTACTTTTATTTGAGTCATTTGGATTAGTAGTGGTTAAGATGAATAAGGTTGATATGAAAGTGTTCATATGGATAACTTCGGCTAACTATTGTTGAGCCAACTAAGTGTAGACGTTTAGGTACGGTTACCCATATCTAAATGAAGGTACACTTCATTTGTGTGTAACAAGCTAAGTTCGATGTAATGGTTGAAAGATATTAGTTTGAATCTAATCAGAAGTTTATCTAACGGTGAGTATTGATTGCTTTGTTCCAAAGCTATCAAACCCTGATTTGAAGACTATATAACGGAGAACTATAGCAACTGGGAAACCTAATCCCCACACCTCCTGTGTGATACTAGTTGCGACTAGAGTCGATTCTCCTTTAACCTAGGTTTTTCCTAAAACCATTATAGGTTAACGACTTGAAGACTTCCTTTGGGATTATGAAGCGGACCCAACTATTTTCTCTGTAGTTGCGTGTTCTGATCTTACTTTATACTATCGTGATTGGGTACTATCTTCCCTAAGATTTGCTCGAGATTTATCTCTGATAGGTAAGATAAAAAGAAGTCACAAACATCTTCATCTCATCGTTTGTGATTCCACAATGTCTTGTTTCTCTTCCATACGATTAAGATTATTGTGAGGTGATTGATATTACTAGGCTGTTCTTCGGGAATATAAGTCCGGTGTATCAATTGGTTCCTGTGCACCTTGATTTATCAAAAGACGGAACAAAACTCGTAGGTATTTCATGTGTGAGACAAATTTATCTATTTCAATAGACTTTTTCGTGTGAGACATATTTGTTTATCAAGTCTTGAATTTGGGTCGTAGCAACTCTTAGTTGTGGGTGAGATAAGATAACGGAATCAAGTGCGTAAGAGTCCCTCGGGATTCAGAGACGTAAGGAGCGCAACTGAACCTTGATCAGTATGGGATTGGTTAGGGCTCAACTACATTCCAGTCTGAAGTTAACCTGTAGTAGGCTAGTGTCTGTAGCGGCTTAATACAGTGTGGTGTTCAAAGCTGGACTAGGTCCCAGGGTTTTTCTGCATTCGGTTTCCCCGTTAACAAAATTCTGGTGTCTGTGTTATTTCTTTTCCGCATTATATTTTCTATATAATTGAAATATCACAGGTTGTGCGTAAGTTCAATTGATAAGTGCTTAATTCTTACATATTTACTACTCAAATTTACATTTATTTAGTTCTTTATTTTGTACATATTTGATAATTTTATTTATTTTTTTTGACTTTTAGAAAATAAAGCTCTATGGACTAAAATGCAGAATTCTGCTGGGTTAAGCCCAAAAGGAAACATGAAGACTTATTTGGATATGGGCGTGTGTAGATGTGTGCCACGGCGTGTGGAGACCATGTGCAAGATATTATGTTAAAGGATATTTGAAGATATGAAGACAATATTTCTTTATGATGTGGATTAATGGAATATATGAAGATTTGGGAAAGAATTTTATTCTTTATGGTTGGAAATAATAATTAAGATATTGATTGCAGTATTTGACACATGGCGTATTCTGATTGGAGGATCCTTATATTATTTGACACGTGGCATACTTTCATTGGATGATGATGTGGTAGTGGATATGAAAAAGGAAAGTGGTTTCTTTTGAAAACTATAAATACTGGTTGAAGCAGATGGAAAAGCGAGGTCTGGTGTCCGTATTCAAGAGCAAAATAATAGAGTTTTCATTTTTCTTTTCTTATTTTATTCTTTTGTAATGGAGTAATCTCTTCACTAGGGTTACTCATGAAACCCTATTATGTGTTAGAGATTTCAATTCATTTTTAATAATACTTTATCTTGGTCATATATTCTCGTGCGTTAACGATAATAGTTTTATTCATACGTCCTCATGCTTGATTTCTTTGTAATTACTTTCTAATTAGAGACCAACATCTAAATGGGTAGTATCATTAGTATTTTGAGAATTTTATTGATTATAAAGCTTTATCATCCGAGATGTACCCGTGTCCTAAATCGTCTTATGATAATGACAAAAGTATTATAAAGAAATGTTGAATGATTTACGCATAATAGTGGTGGATTGTTGGAACCCTAGGTTTTTCTTTTCTTATTTATTTATCTTATTAGTTTTAATTAATTTTTATCTTACATTATTTTCTTTCTCACTTTATTAATTAGAAATTGAAAGTAACAAATTTAGTCCCCGTGGAACGAACCCGCGTATGTATATTGTCCAATCGGCAGCCGTACACTTACGGTATAATTAATAAAATATCCTAACATTAATCAGTTCTTGAATCCGGCCTTTGGGTTGTTGATTGAATTGATTGACACTTGGATATTGGTTTTTATACCGTCCAAGTTGTTTCTTATATTAATCGAGCTCATGATTTCTATCTCATTTGATTTGTTGAATACATTAAGAAACATAGATATAACTCTTTGATATACTTTTCTAAAGATTAAGTCTGACTGTCTAGTTGAAAGTATATTGGAGTTAGTCCATATAGATTGCTAAACGAAATATTGGGTGAGGTTGTTAGACCCCGCTTTTCAATTGGTATAAGAAGAGCAAACACGTTTAAGACCTCATAAGTCTATCTTTGTAGCGATCTGTCCATGGACGATAATATCTCTAAAAACGCTTCACGAAATGGATAAAATCAACTCCGGCGTGTTCTAGAAACCATCAATGAAGTTGAGTGTCCGAGTTAAAAAAATTCATCAATAATCTTTGTCGAGAGAAACAACGATTGATAAGGAAAATTGATGGACTTCATTCTTGAGATTTATATCAAAAAATCGAGCTTCGAGAACGTTCGAATAGGTAGTGGATCTCCGGAAGAAGTTGGACGAACAAATCCGGATCAACTCTGATCTAGTTGCAGAAATTTCAAACATAAGGATTTGAAAACTCCTTCGATGGATTTGAGAAACTCCTTTAATTCTTCCCTGAAGGATTGCCGTAAGTCAGGTGATAAGCGAGGTCTAGGCTTTGTGAAACTGATGGTGCTCGGATTCCCTCGAATAAGGATAAAGATGGTGGTACATGTTTGTTATGTGGTTCATATGATCACTATCAACATGTGTGTACGCCTTTCAAGAATAGATTAAAAGTTGCTTGTAATCTTCACAAGAAAGCTGTACAACTTTTGTTTACTCTTAAAAGATATACAATACTAACAAGAAAACCAAAATTGGTCAGTAGCGTTAGTATGGGAGCTTTTGCTCTAAAATCAACATCACCCTTTCAATGGTTCCTTGATAGCGGATGTAGCCGGCATTGACTGGAGATCTTTCATGGTTTGTCAACACAAGCGACTTTGATGGTGGTCCGAGAATATTCGAAGATGGAAGTGGTGTTACATAAACAAGAAGGGACGATCAAATTACCTAGCGTTCTCGAAATCCATGATGTCGTATACGTTAAAGTTATGGCTGCTAATCTTCTTTCTGTTAGTCAAATTTGTGACAAAGGCCATAAAGTTGTCTTCAATGCAAATGGATATGACATTTTAGACAAGTCTGGAAAAGTAATTTTCCAGGGATCTCGTGGCAAAAATAACTGCTATCTTTTGGATACTCAGTTTAATAATTATTGCAATTTGACTAAGGTGGAATCTACACATATTTGGCATGAGCTCTTTGGTCACATCAATTATCGCTTTCTAACTAAGATCATTAACAAAGAACTTGTTAGAGGTGTTCCCAAAATCAATGCTAAGATTGAAGGTGTATGTGTAATTTGTCAAAAGGTTAAACAAACAAAAGTTCCACATAAATCATCTAGAGATATTCTCACTAAAGCTCCACTTGATTTAATTCATATGGATCTCTTCGACCCAATTCAACAACCCACTGTTGATGGGAAGAAGTATTCTTTTTTTTTTTTTTTTTGATCGGTTAGAAGTATTCTTTAGTTTTGGGAAGAAGTATTCTTTAGTTATGGTTGATGATTACACCAGATTCACTTGGGGTAGCGTTTTTAGCTCATAAGAATGAAACCCTCAGTGAATTCAAGATTATTGTTAATAAAATCCAGAACGAACATGTTCGCAAACTAAAGAAAATTAGAAGCGATCATGGCACCGATTCAAAGACACCAAAGTTTTTGAATACTTTGTGATAAGCGGGGATTATTCAACAATACTCACCACCCATTACTCCACAAGCCAATGGAGTTGCGAAAGGAAAAATAGGAACATTTAGGAAATGGCAAGGGTCATGCTCCATAGCAAGAACTTACCGTTAAGGTTTTGGGAATAAGCTGTCTTTACGACATGTTATTTGATCAATCATGTTTATCTACGGTCCAAGACCTTAAACACTCCCTATGAGTTGTGGTACGGTAAGAAACCCAACTTACACTATCTCAGAGTGTTCGGTAGTAAGTGCTACATTCTAAAGGATCGAGAACAAAAGGAAATTTGACTCAGCGATGAAGGTATTTTTCTTGGCTATGCATCTGACAGTCGTGGTTTTCGAGGTTTTAATCTAAGAACCCAAGTCATGATGGAATCAGCAAATGTTATCATTGATGATCTAAGTAATTTTCGTCATGATGACTCTCCTGCTAAATTTCCTCCAATGAGACAATTGAGAAAGTCAAAGAAATTCCAGAATCGGTAGAAGTTCTTCCAATGGTTACCGAGCTTCGATGTTTCTAGTGATGAGGAGAAAAGCCATAGTCGAGGCTATTCCCATTGAACAAGAACGTGTTCCTCCATGGCACCTCTGGGTTTAAAGGAATCATGATACTAACCGTATTATTGGGGGAAAGATTTTACTGCTAAGACGAGAGGACAAATTCAAAACATTTGCAACTTTGGTTATTATCCATCGCAAGTAGAACCGATAATATTGATGAATCTCTTAGCGATCCCTTTTGGGTAAATGCAATGCATGAAGATTTAAATCAATTTCAAATAAAAGATGTATCGGAGCTCGTACCTTGTCCCCCTAATATCAATATTGTTGGTACCAAATGGATATTCAAGAACAAGTCGGCGAATTTGGCACCATTGTCGAAACAAATCTAGACTTATCGCTCGGGGATATTCACCCAGTTGAAGGTATCGACTTTGACGAAACCTTTGCTCTTGTGGCACGCCTTGAGTCCATTCGTTTGTTATTACCTCATGCTTGTTTTCTTAAGGTTAAGCTGTTTCAAATGGACATAAAATCCGCTTTCCTAAATGGAAACTTAAAGGAAGAGGTCTATGTTGATCAACCTAAGGGATTTGAAAATCCTGATTTCCCAAATCATGTCTTTAAGCTCAATAAGGCATTATATGGGTTAAAACAAGCACCTCGTACTGGCTGGTTCGAAAAACTGACTACTTCTCTTATTAGGAAAGGTTTTTCGAGGGGTGGAGCTGATAAAACACTGTTTACCAAATGGGGTGGGAAAGATGTTGTTATTGCTCATGTTTATGTAGATGATATCATCTATGGATCAACATCTGAGAAACTTTCAAAAGACTTTCAAGTCTCTCTTGGTAAGGAGTTTGAGATGAGCAATGTTGGTGAATTAAAATTCTTTTTACTTATCTCAAGAAAAATATGATAAGGACCTTCTTACAAGGTTCGGTCTTGATAAGTCAACTCCAAAACTAACTCCTATGCCCACCACTGGTAAACTACATCGAGATGAGAAAGGTGTAAATGTAGATCAAAAACTCAATCGATCTATCATTAGAAGTATTTTATATCTTACGGCTACTAGACTGATATTGCTTTTAGTATTGGTTGTTGTGCTAGGTTTGGGCCAAGCCAAAGGAATCTCATCTTGAAGTGCAAAAAGGATCATATGATACATTAATCATACTGTCGGGTATGGTCTATCTTATACTTTTGATACTAACACTGACCTTACTGCCTATTCGGATGCTGATTGGGCAGGATGCGTGGAAGACAAAAAAAGTACATCAGGGGGTTTATACTATGTAGGATTGAATCTTGTAGCTTGGCATAGAAAGAAACAAAATTCACAATCCCTTTCTACATGTGAATCAGAATATATTGCTGCAGGCTCATGTTGTACTCAACTTCTATGGATGAAAAAATGCTTGCTGATTATGGAAGTGACACTGGAATAATTAAGATCTTTTGTGATAACTCGAGCGCGATTCGCATCACTGAGAATCATGTTGAGCACTCAAGAACTAAGCACATTGATATAAGGTATCATTTTATTCGAGATCTCTATGAAAATGGTATCATCAATATGGAATTTGTGCCTTCCGAACAACAATTGGCTGACATTCTCACCAAACCATTAGATACAGCTACATTTACGGCAGTCTATTGGTGTTGTTCTGGTTCATTAGTTTTTCAAACTTCTTGCCCCTGAACGTATCTCGATCTTTTGGGCAATTAAGTTTGGAATTCCAGTTTAGTTTTGCTTCAATTCCGCATTTGTTTCTAGAAGTTAAATTTCTGTTAAGTATCTTGTTTCAAAAAAAATCCTTCTTTTCTTGTAAAAGTAAGGTCGCTCTTGTTGTTCTTTCGGGAATGACATTTTATGGGGGAGAGTTCTTAATTGAACTTGTGCTTAATTGCCAAATCTTTGTGGGGAGTGCGACTGTGGAATATTGTAGGAGTTTTCTTGTATCTTTATAAACTCCTTGATGAATACACTAAGTTTCGACTATGTTAAATCATTGAAACAAAGTTAATATGTTCTCTTTTGGTCATGAAGTATCTCTATGGAAATTTCATTATGATCCCGCTAGTTTTCGTACCTTTGCCAATTTATATTGACAAAAATGGGGAGAATTATTTTGTAGTTCACACTACATAGACATATGGTTTACGGATCATTATGTAAGGGGGAGTGGTTTTCATTGTGAGATGAAGTATTGACTAAGGGGGAGTGATACATATCACCATAGTATTGTTGTCAAAGTTGTGATACAATTGAACTTTGATGTTGTGTAATAATGCTATGACACTATATAACAATGATTGAGAGCCACTGTTTTCTCATTGTTATGGGATATTCAACAACTATGATGCTGAGTTGAACACGTTCAGAATCATTGGAGTACTTGGAAGTGACGAAGATTTCGAGTAATGTTGAAGAACCAATGAGATCAAGCATTTGGATGAGAAGCTACAAAGTTTATTTATTTTATAATCCATATGTATTGATAGTTTTATCACTAAAATTAACAAAGGGAGAGATTGTTAGAGCACTGCTCGGTCAAACTCGCAAGCGTTGCTATCTCAAGCTTGTTTGTCAAGTTTAGTGATCAAAACTATAAGTCTTGATTTCTAGTCTACTTATAGTTATGTCTCGGACTAGGATAGAATGTGTAGTTGAGCATTAGACTTCACGGCGTTCATCAATTGAAGACGAAGAACTACTAAGGAAAGCTTGTGGAACCTCATCAACAAAAGGTATGTGGAGACTGAAACTCATCTATCACTCAGAAGTCTATTTATACTCTATCTCCTATTTGAGACAAAAATCGTATAGTTATATAGACTTCAATTTATACACATTTGATATTTCGAGCTGAGTTTAACTCGCTTACATATTTCTCGAAATATGTGTTGGTAAGCTTTCTCTTTAACCAAATTCATCTTATATTCTTCACAAAAGTAAAAAGATGATCATGTGAAAATCGCCTGGTAACATCTTACATGATTTGTGTGAGACGGTCATTTGATGTAGACTCGGAATGTTTCGTATTGATCATTCGATCACTTGAAAATTGCTTTGAAGCTAATAGTCTTCTAAGAATATTTCAATGATTGAAATGAGAGTTTACAACTATTAACCATGATTGGATTATAAGCACAAGTATGTGTACTTGCATATGTGTGATCCAAGACCGAACTTAGTATACATACCGCATGCGTACTGGTTGGTCAGGTAAAGTCTGGGAGCTAAAGTATGCGTACATGTACGCATCCGGCGAAGTCGATTAAGTCAGTGCTTGTAGTATGTTCTATAGTACGCATACTGGTTTCAACTGAAGTTTGGAAGTGTACGACAATATGCATACCCATTTGCATACTGGCGAACACAGTCCAAGTCCGGCTACTTAGGTATGCGTACCCATTTGCATACTTGAGTTGGTTATGTTCTAGAATCGGTTATCTCATGAACTAATAAATTTATATAATAAGGAATGCAACCTTTTGCAAACCGTGGCTATAATGTTCATGAATTGATTCGAGTGAATCAAACCGATTTTGCTTCAATTGTCTCTTGTATACTTATATGAGAATATAAACAATTTAACAACTCTATAACTAGTTTCATTTGAGTCATTTGAACTAGTAGTGGTTAAGATGAATAAGGTTGATATGAAAGTGTTCATATGGCTAACTTCGGTTAACTATTGTTGAGCCAACTAAGTGTACACGTTTAGGTACTGTTACCCATATCTAAATGAAGGTACATTTCATTTTGTGTAACAAGCTAAGTTTGATCTAACGGTTGAAAGATATTAGCTTGAATCTAATTAGTAGTTCATCTAACGGTGAATATTGATTGCTTTGTTCCAAAGCTATCAAACCTCGATTTGAAGACTATATAACGGAGAACTCTAGCAACCTGGGAAACCTAATCCCCACACCTCATGTGTGATACTAGTTGCAACTAGAGTCGATTCTCCTTTAACCTAGGTTTTCCTAAAACCATTATAGGTTAACGACTTGAAGACTTCATTGGGATTGTGAAGCGAGACCCAACTATTTTCTTCGTAGTTGTGTGTTTTGATCTTACTTTATACTATCGTGATTGAGTATTATCTTACTGTAAGATTTGCTCGAGATTTATCTCCGATAGGTAAGATAAAAGAAGTCACAAACATCTTCGTCTCATCGTTTGTGATTCCACAATATCTTGTTTCGCTTCGTACAATTAAGATTATTGTGAGGTGATTGATATTACTAGGCTGTTCTTCGGGAATATAAGTCACGGTGTATCAATTGGTTCCTATGCACCTTGATTTATCAAAAGACGGAACAAAACTCGTAGGTATTTATGTGGGAGACAGATTTATCTATTTCAATAGACTTTTCTGTTTGAGACAGATTTGCTTATCAAGTCTTCGACTTTGGGTCGTAGCAACTCTTAGTTGTGGGTGAGATCGCTAAGGGAATCAAGTGCATAGAGTCCTCCTAGGATTTAGAGACGTAAGGAGGCAATTTGTACCTTGATCAGTGTGAGATTGGTTAGGGCTCAACGCATTCCAGTCCGAAGTTAACTTGTAGTAGGCTAGTGTCTGTAGCGGCTTAATACAGTGTGGTATTCAAAGTGGACTAGGTCCGGGGTTTCTCGCATTTGCGGTTTCATCGTTAACAAAATTTCTGGTGTCGTGTTATTTCTTTTCCGCATTATATTTTCTATATAATTGAAATATCACAGGTTGTACGTAAGTTCAATCAGTTCTTGAATCCGGCCTTTGGGTTGTTGATTGAATTGATTGACACTTGGATATTGGTTTTGATACCGTCCAAGTTGTTTCTTATATTAATCGAGGCTCCTGATTTCTATCTGTTTGATTTGTTGATTACATTAAGAAACAAAGATATAACTCTTTGATATACATTTATAAAAATTGAGTCTTACTGTCTAGTTGATTCTCTTGAAAGTATATTGGAGTTAGTCCATATAGATTGCTTAACGAAATATTTGGTGAGGTTGTTAGACCCCCGCTTTTTCAAACACAAAATACTTCAACAGGAAATTCTTCATCGGCAAAAGTTCTCGGTCCAAAATATAGTCTCGATGATGATAAAGCTATTTACATATGTTATGTGGCATTTCCAATTGATCATATGAACGGTGTTTAGCAACAACATAATACGCTCTAGGGAATATTTTTAACCAATTTATCCAGAAAAATGAGAAAATTCGTAATGTTGCTGGGTTGTGAGGTCATTTTAATACAATCAACAAAGGCATGCATAAACAATTGGATAGCTTTGACGATGCAAATGAATCATTGAAAAGAGAGTGGTGATACTGAAGTCAATATGGTAAGTCGCATTACAAATTATTTAGAGACTTTTAAAACGTGTTATGTTTGTTGTAATAACTATTTTATAAATGTTCAAACCGCAACAAGGAAAAACTCGAGAGGAATGAGAAAGAATAAGAAATGCGAGTTTCAAGCACGAAACCTGCTTCCACATCATCAGAAAGCTGAACCAATATAACCTTGATTTGTTGAATGAATATCAAATACCAAAAAATCACAAATGTTTCTTAATAACCCGAGTCTCCTTATATTCACCTGAAACACACTCAAACCCTTAAACTAACACAGGCAGATCCCAACGTGGTAAATATAATCTTAATGTTAATGAAATACCAATAAATATGATGGGCCATGCAACAAAAAAGCAAAATAAGAACAAAAATTCAGCTCAAGATACCGCACAATCATCAACTTCAGAATTCAACATTCAATTTTTTTTCTTTGAAAAACAAGAAAAGACCGATATCATTAAAATATTAGAGTGTAAGAAAATGGTTGCAGAATTGAAGAAATGTCGTAAGGCAATTGAAGCAGAACTGTTTAATGCATACGCGATAGGAATCCTTGGAATGGACGCGTCAAGGATGAATCTTACAACTCCGACTATGACAAGATGAATTTGATGAAATTCAAGCACAAAAGCCACGAATACACCCAATAACAATTGACATTGATTTTAGATGAGGATAAAAATAATGTCATTACATTGGTTTAGTTATTAGTTTTAAATTTTGGATGTAACAGTCAGTTTGAATTTCAATATAATCTTTAGTTTTAAATCCAATTGTAGTTGCAGGAAATCCCACAATACATCCCTCACAAGAATTCATAATAATCAACACATCTTTAAGATCAATAATCACACTTTTTATTAATTGAGTTTAGGAATTTTACAAGAAGGAAATGAAATCAAGAATACAACTACTGTTCTAGACTTTCTCTCTCCTCAAAACTTTCTCTCCACTCTCGAAAGATCTCTCCCACCTTAAGCATGTTCGGCTCTTTATATAGGATATTACATAGTGAGTGACATCTAAGCTGTCCTTTATTTTCGGATCTGGTTTGCGATATTCTCGCAAGTATACAAATGTTAAATTTCGCAACATTCTTAAATCTCGCTAGGTCTCCACATCTTTCTCGTGTTTAGGCTGTCGTCATCTGTCACGTCATTTCTGTAACCAATCTGCGATGTCTTCGCAATGTGTTGTATAAAGGTTTCGTAATGGTATTGATGTTGCGATATTTTGATCCTACATCTTGCCTCTTCTCATGTCTTCTCTGCGAAGGAGAGAATGTCATGAGAATTAGTGATTCAAAATGCCGCAGCCGTTCATTTTTCCATATTCTTTTGTATTGACATGATTCTATACTTTTACGCAGAATTTATTACACGTATCTCTTCTTCCATCCATTTCTTGACACGTCCTTTTCAACCGCTATTTCTCAACCGTTCACGTCTATTCTTCACATTCAATGTGTTTATCTTCTCGAGAATTCTTCTCTCTATATATATTCTTCTCATTATTCTCTTCTTCTTTTTTACTTTCCTTCTTATCTTTTCTGCAACTTTTCTTCACTGTTTCTCCGTAAATTCCTCTCCTGCTGCTGTAAATTTTCTTGTTTCTACTTCTTTTGATCTTTAATTTTTTCTTCATTCCCATACTTAAAATGCCTCCAGTTGGTCGCAAATATGAAACTTCACTTGAAGGAATTCAGAAAAATCTCAAAGAGAAGGGTTTTACATTAGCCACCATTCCCAATCAAGGAGCTAAATCCATTCTTTCTGCTAAATTGTTTTCTGATCATCATTGTGATGATAAAGAAATCATAGTTTCGCTTGGTCAGATTCTCGCTGGCCTTCCCATTCCTCTCTATGATCCTAATCTTCCTTTGTTTTACGAAATTCTTGCTCACGCGAACTTCTCGCGAGCCATCTACCAATTGAGTGGGGACTGCATTCGTTTAATTCTTGAATTCGCTAACCGTGTTGCTGGTAAAGGGTCTCTTTATCAAAAAGAAGCTAGGGATCCAGATTTTAAGGAGTTGGAAATACTAAAGAAAAATATACAATAGAGGGCTTCTTTGAAAATTATGAATTAATACCCATGAAGAAAGATAGTACTGTTGCTGGGGTGTCCGCTTGAAGAGAAAAGATAACATTGCTTTGATGATAAAGTACTTATGCAAGATATTGACTGGCATTAAGCAAGAATAATACTCCCTCGTCACTCTAAAGATGAGAGGATGGTGTGTCTTTCCCTTGGTTTTGAAGGGGCCTTATATTTCAGGTTCAAATGTGCTTCCTGCGAATCTCACTACTTATCAACCTTGGGTATTTAATTGGCCCGAGAAAGAGAAAGATAAAGAGGTATGTCTTCAAATCTTGCTCACTTCATAATCTTTCATTTATTGTTACTTTCTTGTTCTCTAATTCTTGCGAAAATTTTAGATTAAAAAGCTGAGATCAAGCTACAACAGGACTGGGAAAGCTAGCACTTTATCTGCTCTACGCTCCATCACGGATGAAGTAAGAAACACTTTTTATACTTTTAACAATATTGTTGCCTCTGTTTCTTATCTTTATTTGTGTGCGAAGATTGATGTTGTAGTTGTTGAAGAAGAAGGATCTAAGGTTGCGAAGACCAAAGGCAAAGGTAAAGGTTCTCTTCGCAAGGAGAAATCTGCTGCCCCACCTTCAAAGAAATGAAAAGTTCATTCTCCTTCTCCTTCAAATCTTCGATCGCGAAAGTTCTGATGATGATGATAATAATGATGTGGATAGTTCTTTCGCAAGGGAAGATTTTCCACCTTAATCTTCAATGTCACAATTGTCTAGCATCTTCTCTGACTCCATGCAAGGGATCGGGGATGATCATCTCACTAGCACATGCAAAGCTCTTGCGAATATCTGTGATGCCCCTTTACTGGATGGTGATGATTCTCTTCATGGAGTCTCCAGATCAGTGACTCCTAGTTTTCTGAATTCACTTGGTATCTTGGTATGCCTTCGTTTCTCTATTTCTTCATAATTATGATTTAAAATTATACTATATCTTGACAATTTCTTCATTTTCCTTCGCAGACTGGGAAGGCTTCTTTCGCTGTTGCCTCAGATTTGGAAAAAAGACGTGGGATTCTTGAAAAGAAGAATCTTCAACTTCGCTAGAGAAACGAAGAACTGGAAGCTGAAGCTGTTGATCTTCTTGAAAAGAACTGACAATTAGAAGCTGATTCTTCCGCTCAAAAGAACAAAATATCTAGTCTTCAAGATGCCAATAAGCAACTTTATGTAGGGTTGTCAATGGGTACCCATTACCGGAATCGAAGCAGGACCCGCTAGATTCGGGTCCGGTTCTTGGTCCTAAACTTGGACCCATTAGCAACTTATGACCCGACGGGTAATTACCCGATTGGACCCGAATGTTAATGGGTGCCCGCGGGTAATGGGTACCCGGTTATTTATCCTTTTATTCATCTTTTTGGCAAAATTATAGGTATTTTGCTAGTTTCGGCTTTGATTTTTTTTTCATTTTTCCATTCTTTCTTACATTTAATCCTTATTTAGTACATAAATAAAGAAATAATAATAAATTTTTATAAAAATAATTTAGATTCAAGTTAAAAAGAAAAAGAAATCAAGTTTTAAGATTTTTTTCATAGTTTTTTTAATACAGTAAATATATCTTATAATAAAAGATTAAAGTTTTACACTTTTAGTTGGCAGCCGAGCTACAAGCTGGGCACCAACACCTTTTTGAATAGCCACACCCAATCTATGGAAAATAAAACTACCTGGACCACTACTAGCATCCTTACTAACTAAACAGTTCTTTAAACGCTTGAAAAAACAAATAGGATCCTCACTAAGCTCACCTAAAGTAGTGAAAGCTAAAACACCCAAACCATAACAAGTACGAGACATATTCGTCCAAGTATTTATTGCGTTTACGAAATTACCTTTGAAATAAACGGCACGGGATAAAATCCCGAACTCCTTCGCCGAGTAAAGGGAGAAACTCTGTGACATACATACACACATCTTGACCATTTTCCCAATTGAGAACAAGGATGTCCATGCCGGACGTAAGTCCTTGTTATCATCGAACGAAACCCCAGAGCGACTTCTTTGCGTGCGGTACACCAGCCTTGTAGCAAATATCAGCAATTACATCACGAACCAAGTCATGTCGGAACTTAAGTCCAACATCATTAGCACAATGAAGCGCATGATCCCCGAAAATATCCATAGGTTTACTACAACAGGAGCACAAACCATCTTCAACAAACAAGGGAATACCGAGGCGATAACAAACTATAGCTCTGAACTGTCTGGGCCCAAGGCATTGATCCAACCCACTGATTGGAACAGCTAGGAGGTAGTCTTGTGCATGTTTGACCCGGTTGCATTGCCACAGAATAGAGTCTCTTGCAGATAATGAAAATTGGACAGGGATTTGCTTCTTGACTGCATCAAAATAAGTGACTGCCAGGGAGTGCATAGAAGGGGGGGCAGTATTATCTACGCAGTAAGTTGAAGGCAAACCACATACCTGAATAAAGTTCTGAAGAGCCGTCTGGTAAGCAAGACCATCGTCTGGTGGAAATAAGTCGCCAAGAATCACCTTCCGAGTCGGAGCGGTCTGACTCTGGGAGGCAAGATAACAATAGCTGCGAGTGTCAGACATAGTATATATACCAAGACCACCATCTTTGATAGGCAGGGTAGCCAATCTCTGTTGCAAAGGCCCAAAACCAGCTCCATCTCCCGTGATTAAAAGTCTCAAATATTGAAGAAGATGGTCGTCATAAAGATCAGTGGCCTTTTGTAAAGCTGCAGGATTGGTGGTACGCATCGCAAAGTATAGTCTGGACACACCAACACAGTTACGAAGTAACAACATCTCACTCTGTGGGTCCTGAAGTTTTTTGATAGCAGACATTAGCCGAATAGTCTTGTTCACCCTACTCAAAACAATGTCACTCATGTAATCCAAGTCCAAACTCACAGGTTCACCAAGAAGTTTAACACCGTTACTGGGCCGACCAATATCCTTGGGGAAAACACCTTCAGCAATGCTGCGTGGATCAACTGAGGGCCAAAAGACTTCAGTTTTCTTAATATTAAGATGTAAACCCCTGCACGGACCTTCAGATTCTATTATGCTCAGAGCCTTAGCAACCTCAAGCGTATCTCCAATGATAGTACCATCATCCAAGTACCAGGCATGCAGATCAAGTTTGCAGTGAGAGGCAATGGACTTCACGAGGGGTGAAGTGTCGAGCAAACAAAAGGGGACCCGAGCGGATCACCTTGTTGAACACCAAAGGCAGAGGATAAAATGTGTTGATCATAGTAAAGTCTAGCAGGCCTAGCATAAGAGAACTCAACCCAACGAAATACCGGACAATGAAGCCGAACCTCTTTAATGAGATGAGATCTGCACACCATGTTGAATGCATTCGAGAAGTCAATAAGTAACATTGACATCTTATCTGAATGACTGATAGGTGTAGAATACACCGTATTTACTATATAGAGTTTATGCTTTCTTTGCTATTTTTCTTGTGAATTATGTACTTTACGCGTGCTTTTGAGTTTTATAGGTGCAATGGAGTCGCACGGAGGAAAAGAAGAAGAAATTATCCAAATTGGGCCAAAGGGCGGAATTGTCATCTCACAGGCGAGCTATATGTGGAGCAGGTTGAAACGCGGTGAGCGAGAACGGAAATATGAAGCTCACGGCGAGAGCTTGAAGTCAATCCGACTGCGTCTGAGAAAGTTACGAGCAAAACCTATGGATGAACTTGTCGGATACATGAAACCGACAGGCCATTGTTGAGCTAGTTAGCCCTTAACGGGAACAGCTGGGTGCCTAGAATCATGCCTGGGTAACCCCTTATCTATTTCACTTGAGTGGGATTAGCCACTACCTGTTCCTATACCCTAGATCGAAATCAAGCTTCCCTTTCATTTCTCAATTAAATGTTTTCACCTGAAACTAAGAACATGGCTTTCTTTGTCATTGTGAATCCGAGAGATCGAAGTGAGAGCCGAATCGAGAAAGAGAGACAGCAGCAGATTCTTGCTATTGAATTGAGACCAGAAAGAGCTGCTAACTATGGTAGTGAAGATGAGAAGATGAAATCTGTGAAAGTGAGGGTTTTGCTCAAGATCGATGGGTGTCGCTGTGAAGATCGAAGAACACAGAGAGATCGAGAGAGAAGGAGAAATAGAGGCTGTGTATTATCCAACTCAGGGCAAGGAGAGGAGAGCCATGGGATTGAATTCACAGAGAGAAAAGGGATCTGTGATGAATGTTGCTTCTGATTGAGGTCAAGAATTAGATGGGGTATGATTTGTATCTGGGATTGAAACTGAGATCGAGAGAACTGACAAATTGAGAGATGGCAAAGAGATTGGAGCCCTGATGAATCAAGACTAAACAGGGTTTAAAGCTGTCTTTAGCAGAAGATGCGTTGCCGTTGAATGGTGGATGAATAAGGGTCTCGGGTGATTGCAAGTCTGGTGATGAGTTGCAGCAGTGAGTAGATGGCTCAGGTGATCTTTGTTACCTGTGTGAACCGAGATTAAAGGGATTTAATGGAGATGCTAGTAGTCTTTGTTGGGAGTTTGTTGCAGGTCACTGCTAAGGAGCTGGGAGGTACTAGTAATGATTACAGAGAAGATGGGTTTATGTGGCAAGGTGGAGGCAATGAGCTGCAGGTCTGGGAATTGAGCAAATGGTTGTAGCTGCTCCAGGATGGTTGTGCAACTCAGATGAATCACTGAGTGAAGGCTGTGTGCAGTGCTATGTTATACAGGGAGAGAAGGAAAATGATGGTGGTAATGGAGTGCTCCCTGGTGGATGCTGTCGCAGTCAGGTACATAGGCAATGGAGCTGGTGAAATTGAATTTGAATGATAAAGACTCAGGTGTTTGAAGATGGTGCTGTTTTGTGCAATGCTGTGGAACTACAGGCAGGCTGGAGTATTGGCAGGATATAATGGCTCTTATTCCTTGGCATGTGTAGCTGGAACTGAAGCTTAAGTTATGCAGTTCATGTATTGAGAAGTGATGTGAAGTTGGTGGTACTTGTGGTTGTTTCTGTTAAGGAGTAGTTGCAATATGGGAGCTTTGCTGGTGGTGGTGCTGTTCCAGGGATGATTGCAGCTATTTATTTGAGCATGGAGTGAATTTGAAGTTGCAAGATTGCAGGCCAGAGCTATTATGGCCTGGCAAGATGGCTGTAGCCCTGATGTTACAGGTGGAGCTGAAGAATGCAGCTAAGTAGATGGTGGTGAAGCCAAGGCAGCCATGCATTAATGACAGGGATGGAGCTGAGATGATTGAGCTGATTGCAGGGAATGGATGAACTGTGTTGCTTTGCCAAGAGCTGGTGCTCTGAAGTGCAGCTCAGGTGGAGTGAAGCAGTATGGTGACTCAGGTGGTTGAGAGAATGGGTTGAGTAGTGTGATGCTTCAAGGAGCTGAGAATATGGCAGAAGTGAGCTACAGATGAGAAAAGACTGATTAGCCATCATGGCTGGCAATGCAAGTTGTGATGCATAAGGATGGTCTTTGCAACAAGATGGCTTGTGCAACTTTGGCCTAGTGACCCGGTCAGCCACGACTCGGTTGAGTTAGATGGCTAACTCGGTGACTTAGACTTTGACCCGGTCAACGAGTTAACGACCGTTAGTCAACAGTTAAGTATAACAGAATCTTGGACGGAATATTCTCTCGACGGAGAAATTTCCAGGTGGTCGGCGGTGACGTTTTCCGGCCAAATTCCGGCCATAATCCCAGTTTTCCGGCGAGCCAAAAATTCCAGAATTTTCTATGGACTTCTCTCATGGGTGTGAAGACTTGGGATTGGAATTGGATGGAGAATTGGACTCAAATGTGGAAAGAGAAGGTGGAAGAGAAGAGAAAGACTTGAATTTGGAAATTGAATTGCAAAAGGAAAAGGATTCTAATCCTTAGAAGATTTGGAGAATTTTGAAGCCTATAAATAGAGAAGTTTTCTACATCTTTTACACACCTCTCTACACACACATCACTTGTGTTTTTGCTTGCTTTTCTAAGATTTTTCTTTTTAATTACTTGTGTGAATTTGAAAATTCTTCTTTTAAATTATTATTTGTGTGAATTTCAAAAACATGAGTAGCTAAATTTTCTTATTGATTGAGGATGAATTCCTAGTTCTTAACATGATTTGAGTTTTTGTTTTCAAATTCTATCTTGAAGTTTTTCACATAATTATCGTTTGTTTTTACTAATAGGAGTGATCTTAAAGACATTCATGATTGATTGATAGATTGTTTGGAGTGCACGCTAAATTGATTTGTTAATTTGATCTAAAGCTAGTGAAAGTTAGGAGATAAGTAATCGTTTCTTGACTCTTTACATAAGTAGCAAACACGAGACCTTGCGGAGGGATTCCGTGGAGCAATTGTGTGTAGAAACAACGTTAGCAAGTAGACCTTGAGCTAAGAGTCTAACTACTAATATCAACCTAAGAAATTCATAAAACTTAATGCATGAGCCAAGTTACATCTAGGTTGAGCTAATTCTAGGTGGCTTGGTGATTAGAATCCGGTAGTCGAGAACTTCCGTGTCCGGTGATACAAGGGATTTAGGGGTTTAGCACTGAGCTAGCTGCTTTACCTACGGTTGGTGATAATTTGTGACTAATAACAAGTAGAATAGAACATAACTTTAATCATTGTTTCGTAACGAAGAAGGATTCCTTGATCTTCTCTCTCTTATTGCTTTCATCTTTCAACTTTCGATTTTAATTGCTTTGTTTATTTTTATTTTGCTTTTTACACCCCCCTTTCGTGACAACTTTTACAACTAAGATCTCTTGCTCCTCGTGGGAACGAACTTGACTTCCATTATATTATTTTTAATTGAGTGGAAATATTGAATTAATTTGATTGCACCTCGACACGCATCAAATTTTGGCGCGCCGTTGCGAGGGAGCAACGGGCGATTTTTAGTTGTTTTTATTTTTCTTTTTTGCTTTATTCTTGCTTTGTTAGATTCTTTACCGTATCTAACTTAGTTTGTGAGAATCTTGTTTGGTGTTATACCTTTGGTGAATGCTAAAGGGGGTAGACCGAGTCCAATACGTCTTCGATCCGGCACTCAACTATAGGATTTCATTCGTGCGATTAACACTCCACTTTCTCCTTCTTCATCAAGTGATTCGGACAAAGAGGAAGACACAATGGCTGATCGTACACTAAAGGACCTAGCTTCTCACAAGCTTGATACACAACAATGGTGTATCCAAACTAACTCAACCTTCGAGATCAAGCCGGGGTTGATTAGAGAGTTACCAAAGTTCCATGGCATGGTGAATGAGGACCCAAACAAACATCTTATGGACTTTTATGCCATAGTTATGGCCATGCTTCCACCGGAGACTAATGCGGATGGAGCATTGTTGAAAGCTTTCCCGTTTTCTTTGGCGGGCAATGCTAAGGAATGGTTATATTATTTGCCTTCCGGGAGTATCACAACATGGAATGGGATGAAGAAACTTTTCCTCGAGAGATATTTTCCCGCATCCAAAGCTACTCAAATTCGCAAGGAGATTTGTGGATTGAAACAACAAGTGGGAGAATCATTGTATGAATGTTGGGAGCGATACAAGAGGTTGGTGGCAAGCTGTCCACACCATCAATTTAGTGATGTTATGATACTCCAATACTTCTATGAAGCTCTCTCCACTCAAGTGATAGGTCTCTTCTTGACGCCGCGGGTGGTGGTGCACTAATGAACAAGACTTTGACCGAAGCTAGAGAGTTGATTGAAAGTATGGCGGCAAACTCGCAACAATTCTACACAAGGGATGAACCAACGGTTAGGCGAGTGCATGAAGTTAGTGATTCGTCATCACATCTTGATCAAAGGATGAGTAACATGGAGATTATGATGCAAAGAATGGCCGCGGTAATTATTCCGGATGATGAGACCGAACAAGTGAATGCTTTATATCCAAATCAAAGGCCAAGGTACGATCCATACTCCAATACCTATAATCCCGGTTGGAAGGATCATCCCAACTTTAGTTATGCAAACAAGCAAGCGGCGGCTCTAATCCATATGCACAACAAGGTGGTTTTCAACAATCACGATTCCAACCTCAACAACAAGGTGGTTATCAACAATTCCAACCTCAAGTGAAAGAACAAGGATCTTCAATTGATGATAAGCTTAATGTCATGATGCAAGGTATTACGTCATTGTTTCAACAAAATCAACAAAAAAGACCGATTCGGCTATCAAGGATTTACAAACTCAAATGGGACAATTGGCGACCGATGTGAATTTATTGAAATCTCAAGCATCCACAACACTTCCTTCACAACCATTTGTGAATCCAAGAGAGAATGTTAATGCGGTTACTTTAAGAAGTGGAAGGCAAGTGGAGGGTCCAAGTCATCATGAGGAAGTTAGTGAAGAGGTAGTCAATGACAAGGAGGAAACCGCACCAAAGGAGAATTCCACACCAAACGACCAATCCAAGGAACCGGTTTCTACTTTCACTACTCCACCTCCTTTTCCTAGTCGTTTTGCTAAATCCAAGAAAGAAGCTCAAGACAAGGCACTTATGGATATCTTCAAGAAGATTGAAATCAACATCCCATTCATTGAGGCAATCAAGACAATTCCAAGGTATGCCAAGTTCATGAAGGAATTATGCATCAAGAAGGATAGGTTGCTTGATAATGAAATTACTAAAGTTGGCGAGAGTGCGTCGGCTATGCTATTGAAGAAGATGCCTACAAAGTGCACGGATCCCGGTGGTTTCACGGTGCCAATTACTATTGGTAAACAAAGGTTTGAACATGCTTTACTTGATTTGGGAGCTTCCATTAGTGTGATGTCGGCGAAATATATGACTCCTTGAATCTTGGACCTTTGAAAGAGACGAGAGTTATTATCCAATTGGCAAACAAGTCTAACATATATCCTAAGGGGCTTGTAGAAGACGTGCTAGTGCAAGTAAATGAGCTTATTTTTCCGGTGGACTTCTTTGTGGTGGATATGGACAACAATGAGAACCGTTCATCTACTTCTTTACTTCTTGGGAGGCCATTCATGAAGACCGCAAAGACGAAGATTGATGTTGATAAGGGTACACTCACTATGGAATTCGACAAGGAGATAATACACTTTAACATATTTGAAGCCATGCGCTACCCAAGTGATGTGCATTCCGTTTACTCCATTGATGTGGTTGATTCATTAGCGCAACAAATGGTGGAATTGAACCAAGAGGATGAACTTGATGTGGTGTTGCAAAAGAGCATTGAATTGGACGTCCATGGCTTATCTAACTTGGATGTTGAAATCTCCAAGGAATTAGTGGAGATGTGTGGTGCTTTGGCGACATTGCAAGAAGCTAAAAAGGGTGATGTTTCATATATTTCTTTACCCGTGAATGATGAAATACTTGTACCATCTATTGTGAAGGCGCCCAAACTAGAATTGAAGCCACTTCCGGACCATTTGAAGTATGCTTTCTTGGGAGATGGAGATGAGCTTCCGGTGATTATTTCTAAGAACCTCACACCGGTACAAGAAGACCGTTTGCTTAGAGTCTTGAGAGAGCACAAAACGGCTATTGGGTGGACAATTGCGGACATCAAAGGCATTAGTCCATCCATGTGCATGCATAGGATTCTAATGGAAGAAAACGTGAAGCCGGTACGTGATGCTCAACGTAGGCTTAATCCTCCCATGATGGAGGTTGTGAAAAAAGAGATACTCAAATTGCTAAGTGTGGGGGTAATCTACCCAATTTCCGATAGCAAGTGGGTTAGTCCGGTTCAAGTGGTGCCAAAGAAATCCGGAGTCACGGTTGTTCGAAATCAAGACGATGAACTTGTTCCTACAAGAGTTCAAACCGGTTGGAGAGTGTGCATTGACTATAGAAAGCTTAATTCCGCAACCCGCAAGGATCACTTTCCTTTACCTTTCATTGATCAAATGTTGGAGCGGTTAGCGGGGCATTCTTATTATTGCTTCTTGGATGGTTATTCGGGATACAACCAAATTGTTATTGCACCGGAGGACCAAGAGAAGACCACTTTCACTTGTCCGTTTGGAACGTTTGCATATAGACGGATGCCGTTCGGCCTTTGCAATGCGCCGGCTACTTTTCAAAGATGCATGGTGAGTATATTCTCGGATTATGTGGAGCGCATCATCGAGGTATTTATGGATGACTTTAGTGTTTATGGCAATTCTTTTGATGGTTGTTTAAATAACCTTGAACTAATTCTTAAACGATGCATAGACACAAACCTTGTCCTTAATTGGGAGAAATGTCACTTTATGGTAAACCACGGCATAGTACTTGGTCACATTGTGTCCTCTCGAGGGCTAGAAGTGGACAAGTCAAAGATAGATTTAATAAGAAACTTACAATATCCCACTTCGGTGAGGGAAATCCGTTCTTTTCTTGGTCATGCAGGTTTCTATAGGCGGTTTATCAAGGATTTCTCCAAAATCTCCATGCCGATGTGCAAGTTATTACAAAATGAGGTACCTTTCGACTTCAACAAGGAATGCAAGGATGCTTTTGACAAATTAAAGGATATGTTGACAAGTGCGCCGATTATCAAATCACCGGATTGGAATCTTCCATTTGAATTAATGTGTGATGCTAGTGATTATGCGGTTGGAGCCGTTTTGGGTCAAAGGGTGGACAAGTTGTCCCATGTTATCTATTATGCATCTAGGACCCTTAATGATGCACAAATCAATTATTCTACCACGGAAAAGGAGTTATTGGCTATAGTTTTTGCTTTGGAAAAATTTCGATCATACTTGGTGGGTACAAAGGTTATTGTGTATTCCGATCATGCCGCACTAAGACACTTAATAAAGAAGAAAGAAGCTAAGCCAAGATTAATTCGGTGGATCCTATTGTTACAAGAGTTCGACATAGAAATTCGTGATAAGAGGGGTGTGGAGAATACCGTTGCGGATCATCTTAGTAGACTTGTTATGTCTCAAGAAGAACTTCCATTACATGACCGCTTCCCGGACGAACAACTTTTCTCCATGGAAGAATCAACACCTTGGTATGCGGATATAGTGAATTACTTGGTGACAAGGAAAGTACCTAGTACAATGTCTAACTTCCAAAAGATGAAACTTAAGAAGGTCGCTAAGCAATATGTGTGGGATGAACCATACTTATGGAAATATGGCGTTGATCAAATAATGCGAAGGTGCGTGCCTAATTCCGAATTTCAATCCATTCTCTCCTTTTGCCACACTTTTGCATGTGGTGGCCACTTTGGATCTAAGCGTACCGCTCTCAAAGTTCTCGAGAGTGGATTTTATTGGCCCACCTTGTTTGAAGATTCATATGTCTTTTGTAAATCGTGTGATAGATGTCAACGAACGGGCAATCTAGGTGCTCGAAATCAAATGCCACTCACACCAATTCTCACCGTTGAGATTTTTGATGTGTGGGGTATTGATTTTATGGGCCCTTTTGTCAATTCGAATGGGAATTTTTATATACTTCTTGCCGTTGATTATGTTTCGAAATGGGTGGAAGCTAGAGCCACCAAGACTAATGACTCTCAAGTTGTTTGTGATTTTGTAAGGGAAAATATTTTCAATAGGCATGGAACACCAAGAGTGGTGATAAGCGATGGAGGCTCACATTTCAAGAAGGCTTTCCACGCTCTCCTCAAGAAGTACAACATAACACACAAAATTGGTACGCCTTATCATCCACAAACTAGTGGACAAGCGGAAATTTCGAATCGTGAGATTAAGTCCATTCTTGAGAAAACGGTGAATACCACGAGGAAAGATTGGAGCTTTAAGCTCAACGATGCACTTTGGGCGTATAGAACGGCGTATAAGACGCCGATTGGTATGTCTCCATATAGGATGGTTTATGGCAAGGCTTGTCATCTTCCGGTTGAACTTGAACATAAGGCTTATTGGGCGATAAAGAAATTCAACATGGAGTATGATGAAGCGGGGAAGCAAAGGAAGTTACAACTACATGAGTTAGAGGAGATACGCAATGATGCTTATGAGAGTGCCCGTATTTACAAGGAAAAGACCAAGCTTTTTCATGACAAGATGATTTCTCGTAAAAGTTTCATCGTGGGACAAAAAGTCCTTTTATATCATTCTCGTCTTAAACTATTTCCTGGAAAGTTAAGGTCTCGTTGGATTGGACCATATGTTGTTACTAATGTTTTTCCTCATGGTGCAGTTGAAATTACTAGTCTTCGAGACAATTCGGTTTCCAAAGTCAACGGCCATAGGTTGAAGCCATACTATGAGAACATCGCTTATGTGAATTTGGATGAACTTTCATTTGGAGATGCACTCCCTCTGGAGGAGTAATGTGCCGCAAGAGCTAAGTCGGGCCGTCGACTTTAAAACAAGCGCTTAATGGGAGGCAACCCATCGGTTTTGTATTTCTTATCCTTTTGCTTTTTGTTATTTCTTTTTCTTGTTTCTTATCATGTTAAAATTTCCCACCTTGACTTTACTAGGAGGATTCAATTACATTGAGGACAATGTAAGGTTTAAGTGTGGGGGAGTGGTTAAGCATGTTTTTAAAACAAAAATTACAAAAAAATTAAAAAATTTTAAAAAAAAAAAAAAAAAAAAAAGTTTTACTTAAAAATTCCAACTTTTAAAGATTTTAGAGTCCCTAGCATACTTCTAGGTATGTTTACATAGAGATTTTGACCGACATAATTGAACTTGGAAATGTTAGAGAACTACATTCGGAATTCTTGTTTGTTAGAGTGTTAAATAATGGATTTAATCATGCCGGTGATGCGAATTTGATGCAGGGAAAAGTGCGTTATTAGAGTTGCTGATCAATCATTAGTGGAGACTACCCGTATTCATATCATGAGAGGCACCGACCAGAAATTTTCCATCTACTAAAGAGCTTCTTTTGAGTGTGTGTCACCGTACGTTAATTCCGGGTAGAATGGTGAGCTACCCAACCTCCCACCAATAGAAGCACTACTCTTTGATCTCTTGAGTGCTAATTTTGTCAATCATGAGGGTGACGTCCATGGATGAAAGCTTCCTTCTTGTAGTTCGATTTGCGGTTAGCACCATTCTCTCTCGCGACAACAACGGATCCATAGAAACACTATCATCATCAACAAGGAGCGACATCAAAATCTACAAGGAAAGTTGGAAAAGTTTAAGGTTTACAAAGCAACGGAACGAGAAAAAGAGCAAATTTCAAATACAAGTAAAGCAACATACAAAGAGCTGATTTTACATATATGTTGAAGACTTACACTACAATGAGGTAATTTTATATTCAAGTATGAAGACTTATTCATGAAAGCAAAGAAAAATAAAAGGTGAGAATTTTTTGAAGTTTATGATTTCAAGGCGATACAAGTTGTGAAGAATCAAGTGGTAAAATACTTCTCCCACGGCCATGGTTTATTTTTGTATTTAATTTCTCTTGTTTCAAAAAAAAAAAAAAAAAAAAAAAAAAAAAAAAAAAAAAAAAAAAAAAAAAAAAAAAAAAAAAAAACAAGAGAAATATTTGTTTTGTTAATAAGCCGTGGGGAAGGAAAATATATAAGGAAGTTTCAAGCGACAAGGATTTTAAGGTAAAAAGAGTTACAAATTTTTAAGGATTTATGAAATTCAAGGGTTTATCATCAATAGTTGAAACCGAAGACGAGGACGATGGAGATCAAGACGAGGAGCGGAAGACGTTTTCTATTGGATGCCGTGAGAGTGATGTTATCATAATTGGCGATCGGATGTGAAGGTAAGTAAGTAATCTCATCCTCGATAAAAATGGTTGATTTCCTTTCTTAGAGATCGTCAGAAAAATGGTTTTTCAAAATATTAAAAGATGTGGGTTTTTAAAAAATATTTCGGAAGTTGTCCTTCCCACCATTCAACGTGTCGCAGGAATTCTCTCTTCATTCCTACCTGCACACATGTGAGAACCATAAAAAAGTCTGTCTTTTTGAGTGCAATTATCATAAAATCCTATTTGGTGAGGCGAAGTCGAGGCGAAATGCTTATTGATCGTTTCTCAAACACGCATTCTCTCATTATGGTGTGGTTATTTCTCACTCAACATTTAAGAATGAGAATATGTTCTTTAGTATTTCTAACTTCTCATTACTAGCATGCAGAAACTCTATGTCCTCATAGCTTTTTGGATGTTTGGGACGCTTGAACGCTTTAAAGTTGTGAGTTTTTAGTTTGATTTGCTCGAGGACTAGCAAAGTCTAAGTGTGGGGGAATCTGATAGGTGTAGAATACACCGTATTTACTATATAGAGTTTATGCTTTCTTTGCTATTTTTCTTGTGAATTATGTACTTTACGCGTGCTTTTGAGTTTTATAGGTGCAATGGAGTCGCACGGAGGAAAAGAAGAAGAAATTATCCAAATTGGGCCAAAGGGAGGAATTGTCATCTCACAGGCGAGCTATATGTGGAGCAGGCTGAAACGCGGCGAGCGAGAACGGAAATATGAAGCTCACGGCGAGAGCTTGAAGTCAATCCGACTGCGTCTGAGAAAGTTACGAGCAAAACCTATGGATGAACTTGTCGGATACATGAAACCGACAGGCCATTGTTGAGCTAGTTAGCCCTTAACGGGAACAGCTGGGTGCCTAGAATCATGCCTGGGTAACCCCTTATCTATTTCACTTGAGTGGGATTAGCCACTACCTGTTCCTATACCCTAGATCGAAATCAAGCTTCCCTTTCATTTCTCAATTAAATGTTTTCACCTGAAATTAAGAACATGGCTGCTGTCACTGTGAATCCGAGAGATCGAAGTGAGAGCCGAATCTGAGAAAGAGAGACAGCAGCAGTTGCTGCTATTGAATTGAGACCAGAAAGAGCTGCTAACTATGGTAGTGAAGATGAGAAGATGAAATCAGGATGGGTGTCGCTGTGAAGATCGAAGAACACAGAGAGATCGAGAGAGAAGGAGAAATAGAGGCTGTGTATTATCCAACTCGGGGCAAGGAGAGGAGAGCCATGGGATTGAATTCACGAGAGAGAAAAGGGATCCGTGATGAATGTTGCTTTCGATTGAGGTCAAGAATTAGATGGGGTATGATTTGTATCCGGGATTGAAAGCGAGATCGAGAGAACTGACAAATTGAGAGATGGCAAAGAGATTGGAGCCCTGATGAATCAAGACTAAACAGGGTTTAAAGCTGTCTTTAGCAGAAGATGCGTTGCCGTTGAATGGTGGATGAATAAGGGTCTCGGGTGATTGCAAGTCTGGTGATGAGTTGCAGCAGTGAGTAGATGGCTCAGGTGATGCTGTTACCCTGTGTGAACTGAGATTAAAGGGATTTAATGGAGATGCTAGTAGTGCTGTTGGGAGTTTGTTGCAGTCTTGCTAAGGAGTGGGAGGTACTAGTGATGATTACGAGAGAAGATGGGTTTATGTGGCAAGGTGGAGGCAATGAGCTGCAGTGTCCGGGAATTGAGCAAATGGTTGTTTGCTCCAGGATGGTTGTGCAACTCGGATGAATCGAGTGAAGGCTGTGTGCAGTGCTATGTTATACAGGGAGAGAAGGAAAATGATGGTGGTAATGGAGTGCTCCCTGGTGGATGCTGTCGCAGTCAGGTACATAGGCAATGGAGCTGGTGAAATTGAATTTGAATGATAAAGACTCAGGTGTTTGAAGATGGTGCTGTTTTGTGCAATGCTGTGGAACTACAGGCAGGCTGGAGTATTGGCAGGATATAATGGCTCTTATTCCTTGGCATGTGTAGCTGGAACTGAAGCTTAAGTTATGCAGTTCATGTATTGAGAAGTGATGTGAAGTTGGTGGTACTTGTGGTTGTTTCTGTTAAGGAGAAGTTGCAATATGGGAGCTTTGCTGGTGGTGGTGCTGTTCCAGGGATGATTGCAGCTATTTATTTGAGCATGGAGTGAATTTGAAGTTGCAAGATTGCAGGCCAGAGCTATTATGGCCTGGCAAGATGGCTGTAGCCCTGATGTTACAGGTGGAGCTGAAGAATGCAGCTAAGTAGATGGTGGTGAAGCCAAGGCAGCCATGCATTAATGACAGGGATGGAGCTGAGATGATTGAGCTGATTGGAGGGAATGGATGAACTGTGTTGCTTTGCCAAGAGCTGGTGCTCTGAAGTGCAGCTCAGGTGGAGTGAAGCAGTATGGTGACTCAGGTGGTTACAGAGAATGGGTTGAGTAGTGTGATGCTTCAAGGAGCTGAGAATATGGCAGAAGTGAGCTACAGATGAGAAAAGACTGATTAGCCATCATGGTCGGCAATGCACTGTGATGCATAAGGATGGTCTTTGCAACAAGATGGCTTGTGCAACTTTGGCCTAGTGACCCGATCAGCTACGACTCGATTGAGTTAGATGGCTAACTCGGTGACTTAGACTTTGACCCGGTCAACGATTAACGACCGTTAGTCAACGATTAAGTATAACGAGAATCTTGGACGGAATATTCTCTCGACGGAGAAATTTCCGGTGGTCGGCGGTGACGTTTTCCGGCCAAATTCCGGCCATAATCCCGATTTTCCGGCGAGCCAAAAATTCCAGAATTTTCTATGGACTTCTCTCATGGGTGTGAAGACTTGGGATTGGAATTGGATGGAGAATTGGACTCAAATGTGGAAAGAGAAGGTGGAAGAGAAGAGAAAGACTTGAATTTGGAAATTGAATTGCAAAAGGAAAAGGATTCTAATCCTTAGAAGATTTGGAGAATTTTGAAGCCTATAAATAGAGAAGTTTTCTACATCTTTTACACACCTCTCTACACACACATCACTTGTGTTTTTGCTTGCTTTTCTAAGATTTTTCTTTTTAATTACTTGTGTGAATTTGAAAATTCTTCTTTTAATTATTATTATTTGTGTGAATTTCAAAAACATGAGTAGCTAAATTTTCTTATTGATTGAGGATGAATTCCTAGTTCTTAACATGATTTGAGTTTTTGTTTTCAAATTCTATCTTGAAGTTTTTCACATAATTATCGTTTGTTTTTACTAATAGGAGTGATCTTAAAGACATTCATGATTGATTGATAGATTGTTTGGAGTGCACGCTAAATTGATTTGTTAATTTGATCTAAAGCTAGTGAAAGTTAGGAGATAAGTAATCGTTTCTTGACTCTTTACATAAGTAGCAAACACGAGACCTTGCGGAGGGATTCCGTGGAGCAATTGTGTGTAGAAACAACGTTAGCAAGTAGACCTTGAGATAAGAGTCTAACTACTAATATCAACCTAAGAAATTCATAAAACTTAATGCATGAGCCAAGTTACATCTAGGTTGAGCTAATTCTAGGTGGCTTGGTAAATAGAATCCGGTAGTCGAGAACTTCCGTGTCCGGTGATACAAGGGATTTAGGGGTTTAGCACTGAGCTAGCTGCTTTACCTACGGTTGGTGATAATTTGTGAATAATAACAAGTAGAATAGAACATAACTTTAATCATTGTTTCGTAACGAAGAAGGATTCCTTGATCTTCTCTCTCTTATTGCTTTCATCTTTCAACTTTCGATTTTAATTGCTTTGTTTATTTTTATTTTGCTTTTTACACCCCCCTTTCGTGACAACTTTTACAACTAAGATCTCTTGCTCCTCGTGGGAACGAACTTGACTTCCATTATATTATTTTTAATTGAGTGGAAATATTGAATTAATTTGATTGCACCTACGACACGCATCATGGTGGCAATAACAAGATTCAGAGACTTGATCACCCGCAAGAAACCTATGGAAGTCAAAAACAGAATTATCATGGAGGACAACGACGTCATAGAGTAGTATGGGAAGAAATCAAGATGCCACCACTAAATACTAGTGTGGAGAAGATATGGGAAGCTATACTCTTGATGGAGAATATATGCACCATGGAACATGGGGAGTGAACCGCCACCAGGTGATAGGAGTCACGAATTCTGCTCTTACCATCGTTTTCATGGACATCTGACAAATGACTGCCGAAACATCAAAAGAATTATCCTTAGAATGATTGATCAGGGGAAGCTGAATCACTTTTTAAAAAGCGAAGAGAAAGTTCAACATTTACCGCCGCCACCATCAAAGGGAAAATAAACGTTCATGATAGAAGTCGGGGCGAAACCTAAAAATTTGTTTTGCAACTCCATCGTTCATTCATATCGCACCATTGAAGATTTTCATGATAACGTACTCAGTAGGGTTTTTGCGAGGGATGTTAATGATAAGGAGGTAACGAACATCGCGAGGAAATCGCATTTAAAAGAGTGGCGATTGCAGATTATCTCTTTCGCAGTAAGAAATACCCAAAGGTAGAGAAATACATGATAACCCGTTGGTGGTAAACCTGGATATTAATCCAAAACCCGTTGATGGGGAAGATGATGAGGCGTAAAACTTGCTGGGCAATAAATAGAATATTAATCGATCTTTGGGAGCTCGGTCAACATTCTTTTTACCATACTTACAAGACTATGGGAGGAAAGGATGAAGATTTGATCCCTTCAACATACAAAATATATGGTTTCAACGGTACCGCGAACAAGCCCAAAGGAGAGGTACACATGAGAATACCTTTGCAAGGATTGTCAACTGATATCTTGTTTTGTGTGGTCGATGTGGAGTCCCCTTATAATGCATTGATTGGAAGGCCATGGTTGCATGAAATTCTGGGTGTGGCGTCAACGTATCATCAGTGTATAAAGTTTCCCCATCCTAGCGGTGTTGGAATTATTAAGGGAGATTGGATAGAAGGGGAAAAATGTTATGAGATCGATGTGGAGAGCTGTGAAGAGAGAGCCGCAAAAAACAAGGGATGGAAGAAGAATATAAAAGAAGAACAAAGAAAAGAAAGATTGATGGTAGATAGCATAAGTATAAGAAGAGAAGACACATTGCGAGGTGAAGATATGAAGGCAGTTGAAAGTCATGCTGGAAAAGAACTATTCAGAGGTTTTAATGATACAGAGGCAGAGGGAAGCAGGAGTAAAAGGTGTAAGAAGTGAATAATTGCGAGAAGTGACAAAGGTTAAGTGGCGAAGGCACGTCAGGGACAAGAAGAATAAAAGGTAGTTGAAGACGCTTTGCGAAGTGAATACATAAAGGCAGTTGAATAGTGCAGAGACAGAAAATAGTAGGATCAAAAGACTAAAGAAGTGAATAGTTGTTGTTACCAAAATTAAGTGACAGAGGAATATCAAAAGTAGGAGGAAGAAATAACAACTGAAGAAGAAATGTACGAGAATCTCGCGATCAAGAATGTATGAAAATCCGATTGAAGAGTTGAAAAGAGAATGTTGCAAACAAAGCAAAATTATGTGATAGCATCGCAAGCAAAATAACATGAAATTATCAAGAATGAATGATTAATTGAATTAACAAAAATGAATGAGTGAGTGAATGGGACGAACCTTTATGGCGTACACCTAGTTCGCGAATAATATTTCGTAAGAGGCAAATGTAAGACCTAAAGTGCGTCATATAAGGGGGTATCTCTTGACATGGCTCGGTGAAAAGGTTACACCGCTCCCGGAACCTCGAGTCATGGAGATTGGGGATAATAACATCCATCCGGGAGAGATACCTTGGATTTCCAACTATATAAGGTTATACCCGGGTTGGACGACCGAGGGTCTCTTCCAAGGAGTCAGCGTATGACCAAGGCGCCGAGGTACACGGTTGAGTCAAGAGTGCGGGGAGCATGGAACTTCCTTACCACTCTTGACAAGTCTTGGCACATGCCGCACTCTACCAAGAAAACTCCACTTAGGGTGCAGTCTCGTAACCATAAGCCCTATAGGTATAAGGGATAAGAGGCTGCGAAAACAACTGCTTGCTGTTAAGACCGGATGGGAGGAGCTAGTCTTGTATGGCCGATGTACGCCTCCTTGAAGGGGCAACCAGGGAGATGATAAGGGCGGCACCCTCCATTAGGGAGCTGATAAGTGTCAAAAGACGCAAATGTCATGAGACTTTATTTTCGCAAGGAAATATAGGCTTGTCATATTTGTGCAATGATCCTGTAGAGGCAATAATACTGACGCAAGGATAAGGCGAGATCAATGGGTTATTGCATGAAAATGCAAAAACGTCCTGCGATTTCGTCGCAGAGACGATAATGTCATGGGATTTTACACTCGCAAGAGTATTTAAGCCTGTCATATTGTCGCGAATAAAATATCCTGCAGAGGCAAAAATACTTAGTAAATGATAAGACAAGGTCAATGGGTCATTACATGAAAATGTAAAGACGTCCTGCGATCTTGTCGCAACGAGGGGTGGCAAAATAAGACCTTTAATTAGGAAGGCAAAATAAGACCACACAAAAACGATAAGGCAAGATTAACGGAGTTCTTCATTTATGGAGACATTCTGCGATCTTGTCGCAATAACGAGCTTCAATAGGCTTACGAAAACAGATACCAAAAGTAAATCTCTCATTTGCAAATAAATAACAGAGGCAAGTATGGGAAGGAATAGGATAAAGTTTTGTTATTCATTTCCATATGACGAATTTATGCATTCATAATACTAGTTAGTCGAATTATAAAAGAGAATTGCTTGATTAATATGTGCAAGTAAAGAAAACAAAGATTGAATTCATATTTGACAATCCAAGAAGATTGAAAGGGTATATATATTACAAATAGCGAAAGAAGAAAAAGAAGTTATTTCTTTGAAGGATCATCTTCTTGGTCGATTCTTCGATTTCATCATTCTCTTCGCAGATTCTTCGCTTCGCTAGCATCACTCATCAGAGACATCCGAGAAAAGTGTATCTTCGGGGAATATCCTCGCGAAGACAAGGATATGAACTAAGAGGAATCTTGTGATCATTGCAAACTATCTCAATAGTTTGATTGCGAAAACGAATCGCATAATTATTAAAGTTCACCACCGTAGCTTGCAGTTGTTTCTTGACTTAGAATATTTGTTGTTGCGAAGAGAAAAGTCTTGTGCGAGTTGTCCTTTTTCAGACTCAAGTTCTTCAATCCTTGTTTGAAGTCTTTTCTCGGATTCTGCAGAACATATGACAATATATTAACAATTTAATAGCAATGCTACGGAAATAAGAAACAGTAAAGTATAATAAACGACCTTCTCTCTCAGATATCATATCCTTAACCAAGGCAGTATGCTCGGCATGAAGGCTAACATCAACACCTAAGTTATTCCTGGCATTATCTAGAACCTTCGCAGCCCAAGCAAACTCATCATCATTATTTATAACAAGAAGTGAACGAACTTGTTCTTCTCGCTCGATAAGTATGGCATTCTCGCGAAGGGATTCATCTCGTTCAATTTGTACTTCGAGAAGAGACTTTTGAAATGTCTGCTAATGCCCTGCGCACCCCTATTAGAAGTACGGTCTTTTTCATCAATAAGGCCACTAATTTTCTTCCTTTGAAGCTCAATTTTTCTATGGGAATCAAGATACATTTGTTTAAATCGATTGGCTAAACCTAAACTAGCTCTATGCTCAATCTCTGAAAGGCGACATTTGGTTCGAAGTTCATTCAATGAAAGGGAATCAATTTTGTTTGATGAGTTACTTAAAGACTCGTTGAGATAGGTGAGAAGAACATCATTATCCATGGGCTCGGGAAATGAATGGAGAAGAATAGCTTCATCAGAGAGATTATATATGTCTGCGAAAATAATAAATCAGGGAAAGAATAATAGCTGACAAAGTAAAGATGACTTGAAGAATAAAAATTTTATACCATAAAGCTGCTGATTTGCACTTTGAAGAGTAGATACTCTATTCTGTTGAGAAGTAAGCTCAGCCTCCAACTGTTTAATTCTTTCGTCTTTCTTGCGAGATGTCGCAGCTTCAACCTCTAGTTCCCGGATCTTCTCTTTAAGTTGCAAATTTTTCTTTTCAAGACTGTGGTGTCTTTTCTCGAGGTCTGAGGCAACAACAAAAGAAGCTCTCCCAGACTATAAAGAAAAATATGGGAATGATTAAGATAAAGCTTATAATTGAAGTCACAAAGAAACAAAGGGTTATGAACATACCAAAGCAGTGAGAGCATTTAAGTGACTGTAGGTCAACGTTCGGGAGACTCCGCGAAAGGACTCATTATCCTCTAATAGCGGGGCATCGCAAATTTTAGCGAGAGCTCCGCAAGTAGCAGTTAGATGATCATCTCCTAATCCTTGCATGGAATCGGAGAAGACACTGGACAATTGCGCCATAACAGAAGTAGTCAAGCGATTCTCTTTCGCGGAGGAAGTACCAACCTCATTTTCACCCTCATCAGAATTTTCATTGGTTTGAGAAGAGAGCTGGGTTTTCCGTTTTTTAGAAAGCGGAGCAGAAGACTTGTCCTTGCGAAAAGTAGTTTTATCCATGCCTGTAGCCTTCGCAGCTTCAGCCTCTTCAACTTCAACCTTCGCATACGCATGAAGATAAGAAACAGAGGCAATAATATTGTTTAAAATAACAAAAGAAAATGTTTCTTACTTCATCCGTGAGCGATCGAAGTATTGCCAGGGTACTCGGCTTTGGATTTTCTCTATATTTCTTTCTCATTCTGGTGATCTAAAATTTTTGAAAGTTAATAAATAAAAGAGGAAGAAGATGTCGCAAAGCGAAATTGAAGAAAGGAAATATACCTCTTTTGTCTCCTCAGGCCACTTAAACTCCCAAGGATGATAGTTCGCAAGGTGTGCGGGGAGAACATGTGAACCTGCGATGTAAGGTCCACTCAAAAGTAAAGGAACAACCCACCATCTCTCATCCTTGGAATGACGGGGAGTACTATTGTTGCCCGAATGCCAATCAATATCTTGCATAAGCAATTTGTCAGCATCAACGTTATCATTCTTTTTCATCGAGCACCCCAATGAGATTTATCATTTCTCATATTTATAACTGAGTAATTCGCAAAGAAATTGTCCACGGTATACTTCTCAGTAACTATTTGTAAATTTGCAAACTCAGGATCCCTAACATTATCAGGATATAAAGATCCTTTACCAGCGCCGCGATTTGCGAATTCAAGCATTAAACGGATGCAGTCGCCACTCAATTGGTAGACAGCTCGCGAGAATTTCTCGTGAGCAAGAATTTCATAGAATAATGGCAACTCGGGATTATACAGAGGAATGGGGAGTCCTGCGAGGAGTTGACCCAGCGAGACTATGATTTTATGATCATCACATTGATGATCAGAAAAAAATTTTGCAGAAAGAATAGATGAAGATCCTTGATTGGGAATGGTTGATAAAGTGAAACCCTTTTCCTGTAATTTCTTTTGAACATCAGTAAAAAGAGGAGTGTATGTACGACCAAGTGAAGCCATTGTTAGAAGTATGGGAATGAATAGAGAATTGAATATCAAAAGAACGAGAAAAGTGTAGGACTGTGGTAGCAGGAGCGCAAATTGCGGAAGGAGAGAGAGAGTTAAAGAAAATTTGCAGAAGGAAAATAAAAGAGAAAAAGAGAAGGGTAAGAAAGCTATATATAGAGAAGATAATTCTCGAGAAAACAAATGCATTTAATGCGAGATGGGACGTGAATGGTCAAGAATAAACGGTTGAAAGAGACGTGTCAAGAAAAGAGTGGAAGAAGAAACACACCGTAATAAATTCCGTACATAAATAAAACAAGTAAAAATGAACAATCGCGAGATAAAGATGAGCAGTTGCGGCACTTTAAAATATTGGTTCTCATGACATTCTCTTCTTCGCAGAGAAGACATGAGAAGACGCAAGATGTAGGACCAGAATATCGCGACAAAGAATACTTCGCGAGAGTAATAAACAACTACATTGCGAAGGTGTCGCAAGGAAATAATTTAAATGACGCATCATATGACGACATGAAAGAACATGAGAAAAGTGTGAAGACTTGGCGAGATTTAGGAGTGTCGCGAAGTCTAACACTTACATATTTGCGACGCTTCGCGAAGAATTCCCGAAAATAAAGGGGACTTAGTTGTCATCCACTATGTAATACCCTATATAAAGGGTCGAGTAAGTCTCGTTGTATGGGGATGCTTTTGAATTGTTAAGCAAGTCATTAGAGAGAGAAAATTAAGAATGATTGTAATCTCTTTAGCTCTGTTCTACATTTCTTTGTAAACCTTTCAAGAAAACAATTAATAAAATATATTGTTATTCATCTTCAAATGGATTAACTAAACAAATTCGAATGAGGGGTGTAGTGTGGGATTTCCTGCAACTACACTATCGTCATCCATTACGTCGTTTTTACTTCCAACCCGCGATATCTTCGCAGTGTGTCGTTTATGGATTTCGTGATATTCTGATCCTACAGTAGCAAGGGCTGGAGGAAGAGGAGATTTTCTGATTGCAGTAGTAGGAGGGCTTGGTGTTGCTACTAACTATTTTGCTGAAATTATGGCCATAGTATGTGCAAGTGAATGGGAAATGCATAATCATCATATGGAAGTAGTCTTCAACTCAGATTCTAAAGCTGCTATTCTTGCCTTCCAGAAGAATGACTTGCCATGGTTTATACTTGCAAGATGGAACATAGTCTGTGATAGTATCAGATGTACAGATTTTTCCCATTGTTATAGAGAGATAAATTTCAATGCTGATAAAATGGCAAAGGAAGGAAGTGGAATGAGTATAGGCAATGTTAAGACCTATACTGACAGTAATTCTTTCATTCTAGAGTCCCCATTTCAAACCTAATACAGATTCTGTTAGTAGGTTCACTTCCTGTAAATAGCCTTAAATGGTTTTTGTATTGATTTTGTCCTGATCATAGCTTAATAAAAATTTACATTGATTAATCAAAAAAAAATGAATATTAAATGCTTTGTTACCAATGTAACTTAGATTGCAAACCCTGATTTCGAAAATTATATAAAGGAGAACTCTAGCAACTGGTAAACCTAATCCCCACACCTCATGTGTGATACTAGTTGTATAAGCTAGAGTCGATTCTCCTTTAACCTTAGGTTTTTCACGAAACCCTGTAGGTTAAAGACTTAAAGACTTCATTGGGATTGTGAAGCCAGACCCAACTATTTTCTCTGTAGTTGCGTGATCTGATCTTGTTGTTTCTATCGTATTTGAGTACTATCTTCTCTAAGATTGACTCGATATTTAATATCCGATAGGCAAGATAAAAAGTAGTCGCAAACATCTTCGTCTCATCGTTTGTGATTCTACAATATCTTGTTTCGCTACCATACGATTAAGATTATTGTGAGGTGATTGATATTTCTAGGTTGTTATTCGGGAATATAAGTCCGGTATATCAATTTGTTCCTGTTCACCTTGATTTATCAAAAGACGGAACAAAAATCGTAGGTATTTCTGTGGGAGACATATTTATCTATTCATATACACTTTTCTATGTGGGACAGATTTGTTTATCAAGTCTTCGACTTTGGGTCGTAGTAACTCCTGGTTGTGGGTGAGATTAGCTAAGGGAATCAAGTGCGTAGTATCCTGCTGGGATCAGAGATGTAAGGAGCGCAACTGTACCTTGAATCAGTGTGAGATTGATTAGGGTTCAACTACAGTCCAGTCCGAAGTTCATTGGTAGTAGGCTAGTGTCTGTAGCGGCTTAATACAATGTGGTGTCAAATCTGAACTAGGTCCTGGGGTTTTTCTGCATTTGCGGTTTTCCTCGTTAACAAAATTCGGGTGTCTGTGTTATTTCTTTTCCGTATTATATTTTGTTATATAATTGAAATATCACAAGTTATGCGTTGAATCGATCAATTGGTAAATCCAACCTTTGGTTGTTGATTGAAATTGATTGATCCTTGAACATTGGTCTTTGGTACCGTTAAAGTTATTTCTCTTATATTCAATCTGGCTCGCAAATTCCTATTTGCTGATTGCAGATTGAATTGAGAGATAGAGATATAAAACTCTTTGATATACTTTTCTCAAGTGAGTCTAACTGTCTAGTTGGTTCTCTTGAAAGTATATTAGAGTTTGTCTATTCAGATTGCCAAACGAAATATTGGGTGTGGTTGTTAGACCCCCATTTTTTCAATTGGTATCAGAGCAGGAAAACACGTTAAAGACCTTATAAGTCTGTGTTTATAGCGATCTGAATATGGACAGAAGTGATATCTCCATAACCGTACCACCAGTCTTCGATGGCTCAAATTACTTATGGTGGAAAATTGCTATGCATGCCTTTCTTCAAGCACGTGATTTTCACTCATGGGTTTATGTAGTTAATGGCTATAATCCTCCGGTTATTGCAGAAGGCGATGCAACTGTTCCAAAGGATATTGGTGCATATGAACCTGCCGAGATTCTCGCTGCAAAGAAAAATTCTAACGGGTTAAATGCTATCATTCATGCCATTACCCCAGATCTTCATCACCATGTGACTACATGCACTCGGTCTAAAGATTCTTGGGATATCTTAGAAACCGTATTTGAAAGGAATACTGTGAAAAGGAAGCAAGGCTGCAAAACCTAAATTCTGATTGGGAAAACCTTCGAATGGAAGATGAAGATTCATTTGATGAGTTTAATCACAAAGTGTCTGAAATTGTTAATGAATCTTTTGCATTGGGTAAGATTATTCCTGAAAAGGACATTGTGATGAAAATTCTCAGATCGCTGCCGTCCAGATACGACTCTAAGAAGCATGCCATCGTTGAAGGTAATAATCGTGCAACTCTTTCCAGAAACACTCTGGTTGGGAAGTTAAAGATCTTTGATCATGAGCATACATCCAAATCCGGAAAGTATGTGGCTTTCAAAGTACAAAAGGACACTAAATTACTTGACAAAAGTAAAAGTGTTTGCATCTTTGACGATGATCTTTCTGAGGCTGATTCATCAGATGAAGATCTTTATAAGTCAGTCTCCTTGATCACAAGACAGTTTAGGGATCTTTTTTTTGAAGAGGAGTAAACGGTTCTCCAGAGATAAACCCAGGTCATCAGTTAAACCTCATAATCGTGTTCCTCCTAAAAACAGGGATAATGATGAAACTTATGACGAGGATATGCCTCAGTGCTTTAAGTGTAAAGGTTTTGGCCATTTTACAAATGAGTGTCCAAATCGTAAAAAAAACACTAGGAACAAAGGTCTAGCTGCAACTCTTGATGAAATGTCTGATAACTATGATTCTAATGAAGATGAAAAGTCAAGTGTTGCACTTCTTTGTGAAAATAATGATTTTGATAATTGTAGCAATACATACATCAATCTTGATATTCTTTCAGAAGAAATCTCAACCGGACTGGAAGAAAAAATGGATCTACCTGTTTCTACTGGAAACTCTTTTTCTGATTTTTCAGGTTCTACTATGTGTCTAGCCGCGTACACATCTCGGGCGTCTGAATCATCTTCCAGGTTTATATGCTCTTATTGTTCTCTCAAAGGTCATGAACTTTCAAAGTGTTTCAAGTACAAACACAAAACGAGATATGTCAATAAACTTCAACGAAGAGCGAATCGATTAGCAAACAAGCTCAAACTTGTTCAAAAATCATCAGAGGTATAGTTGCAGGAAATCCTACACTACACCCCTCACAAGAATCCACACAACTAAGACATTTGAAGATGAACAATAATGATTTTTATTGATTAATTCCTTGAATATTTACAAGATAAAATGGAAAAGAGCTAAAGAAATTACAATCACTACAAACTTTCTCTCTCCTAATGACTTGCCCAACACTCGGAAAAAGATCCCTTCAACAGTTCTATTCGACTCCTTATATAGGGTATTACACATTGGACGACAGCTAAGTTGTCCTTTATTTTCAGGAATGACTTGCGAAATACCGCAAGTGTACAATTATATAATCTCGCAACTATCCTAAATCTCGCTAGGTCTTCACATCTTTCTCGTGTTTTGGCTATCGTCATTCATTCCGTCATTTATATTATTCATTTGCAACATTTCGCAATGCTGTCGTTTATTAATCTCGCGAAGTATTGATGTCGCGATATTCTGATCCTACATCTTGCCTCTTCTCATGTCTTCTCTGCGAAGAAGAGAATGTCATGAGAACCAGTATTCTGAAATGCCGCAACCGCTTGTTTTTCATCAATTTTTGCCGACAAAATTCCGTGGATCAAGGATGATTGCTTACACGTGTCCAAATCATTTCCTTTTTACCAGCACATTTAATGTTATCCGGTTACTCCTCTTTTGTCTATTTAAAGGGGAATTCCTTAAGAAAGTATTTCTTTTCTTTTACTTCGTCTTCTTCATCGTCTACAACTTTTTACTGCTATTTTTTCTTCATCGTCTTCTTCATCATTTTTCTGCCATTATTCTTCTGCTACTGTTTCTATGGAGCCATCAAGGTTTGTTAATTTTGCTGAATTTGATTACTTTGTGATTGATCTCTCTTATTGAAGTTGTTTTGTTTTGATATTGTTCTTCTTTTAATGGTTCCCCTGCTGTTTTTGTTTTAGCAAGAACAAATCTAACACCAAGTTCACCATTGTGAACCCTAATATCTCCATGGGTTCGTAACCGAAAAACACTATCACTAAAAGAAAGCCTGCGAATAACAAGGTATTTAAGAAATATTTACTCTTTTAATAACAATATTGTTGCCTATGTTTCTTATTTAACTTGTAATTCTCAGGATGACGGAAATGTTGATAGGTCCCCCAAGAAGCCTCACCGTTCTAAACCTGTTGCACCTGCTATTTCCTTTCCTACATTCAAACTTACAACTCCTCCTGCGAAATCTTCGCAAGATAAACCTACTGTTTCTTCTTCCGAAAATACTGTTGATGATAGCACTCCTATGCCTAAATTTTTCATAGATCAAATCCCTCATAACAGTCCCGTTGCGAATGAACCCTTTTATTCTTCTATTGTCAATGCCTCTACCGTTTCTCCAGTCATTGATCTTCAAGAGACTTCCACTTCTCATGATATTCCTTTAACAAAAAATGACTCATCTCTTCCTTCTTCTATCGCCTTTACTTACTTATCTGAGCAGATCCCTCTTACTAAAGAAAATTTGGAAGGAATAGATGTGGCCTTCAAAGTTCTATCAGATATTGTGAACGATGCCAAGAAGACTTCTGTCGATCCTATCAAATCTGATGTCTGCGAGATTTTGAGCAAGTACCTTGGCTCCGATAGAATTTCGCAAACATCTTTGGAGCAAGAAGTTAATACTTTGAAGAATGATCTCCAAGCTATGACTGCAAAGTATAATATTCTCCAACTTGAGAATCAAAAACTTCAAAATGTTTCGCTGGATCGTGATAATCTTCGCAAGAAGAACGAAGAATTGAAAGGTACAATCTTTCCTCTATATTCTCCATTTTTTTTTTATTTTTTTTTGAACCTCAAGCCCTTGTTCTCCATGAAGCTTTAAACCAGAAGCGAAAAATGGAGATATATCAGTTGGAATCTACTATTGAAGAAGCTCGAATGGATAGAGATGCTTGGATGGAGCAATATAAACAATTAGATAATCTTCATACATATTTTGTTGATCAAATAGATAATCTTTCTAAAGAAAATGCCGACTTAGTTCAGGAACAAGGCTCATTAAGTAATGAATTATCTCGCCTCTCTTACTCTTTGACTAAAGCTAATTTGGAGTTGGAAACTTTATCAGATGAGAATGGAATTCTTTCTCAAGAGAAGCGAACTCTGTCAAACAAGGTGGCGATTTACTCGCAAGTGATCGATGTTTGTCAAAAAATATGTAAAGAACAAGAACAATCTCTTCGTTCGCTGAGAAATCAACTCGAAGAAGTTACTGCCGAGAAGGATAAACTTATCCAGAGTAGAATAACCTTAAGTGTAAAGGAAAACCAATTCAAGGATCAATGTTCCAAGTTAGAAAAGTCCAATTCTTCTCTTGCGAAAGAAAATGCCTTACTTGTTTCGAACGAAAAAAGCTTGCGATCTCGACTGAAAGGTTTAATTGGAGATAATTTTGATAATGCCATGGATCACTTGGAGAATAGTTGTTCGGCTTTAATCCAATATCTTACCTCGCAAAAGGAAGGTAGTCATATTATTTGACTACCTTAATCCATTTATTTATTATTTTGTGATATTTTTTTTGCGAATTCCAAAAATCTGAATAATTTTCTATGTTCTTTTCTTTTGCAGATTCTGAGAAAAATCTTCATTCCTCTATTGCCACTCTAAAGTCTGACTATTCAAAAATTCGCAAAGAAAATGGAATACTCAATGCTTCCCTTCCTCGCTCTCGCGATCGTGCAGAAAGAAGATTCGATTATATGTCTGACTGTAAAGATATAGAGAGTAGAAATCATCAGAAAGCACTCCTTCGTCAATTTCATCTTAAGGCCGAAGTTCTTGTGAATGATGTTCCACTATCTAAATCTCTTGATCCTGTATGTATCGAACCTCTGGAAGTAAGCGACGATGAAGTTCCTAATTCTCCTGACAGCGATTTTGACTACAATAATGGTGAAGAGCTCGCAAATGAAGAGACAATCCCTCCCAGTAAAACTGTCAATGATGATCTGGGTGAGGGAGGATCTAGTGGAAATATAATAACTGGAGAAAATATGGATAAAGTTGCTGAAGAAAGCCCAGTATCTCCTTCGGTGAAAAACCGATATTTGAGAATTGACTTTCTCTTGTAATTTTTCTTCTTGTCTTCTGTTACTTCCTTACGTACTTCAATCATCTTTTAGATGTGTTCATCTGCTTATTATTACTCTTTCTTTCAACGAGTATAATTTTTGATATTTAATAATTGCTATTTTGTTTTCCATTATCTTCATTTATGTTGAAATTCATCATTGCGACAAGATCGCAGGACGTCTTTACATTTTCATGTAATGACCCATTGATCTTGCCTTATCATTGCTCTTGTGTGGTCTTATTTTGCCTTCCTAATTAAAGGTCTTATTTTGCCACCCCTCATTTTTGCGTCAATATGACAGGTCTAAATATTCTTACGAACATAAAGTCCCATGACATTGCCGTCTTACGACAAAATCGCAGGACGTCTTTACACTTTCATGTAACAACCCATTGATCTTGCCTTATCATTTGTTTAGTATTTTTGCCTCTGCAGGATATTTTTATTGCGACAATATGACATGCCTAAATATTCTTGCGAACGTAAAGCCCCATGACATTGCCGTCTTTGTGACGAAATCGCAGGACGTCTTTACATTTTCATGTAAAAACCCATTGATCTCGTCTTACCTCGCGTTAGTATTATTGCCTCTTCAGGATCATCGCACAAATATGACAATCCTAAATTTTCTTGTGAAAATAGAGCCTCATGACATTTGCGTCTTAAGACACTTATCAGCTCCCTAATGGAGGGTGCCGCCCTTATCATCTCCCTGGTTGCCCCTTCAAGGAGGCGTACATCGGCCATACAAGACTAGCTCCTCCCATCCGGTCTTAAAAACAACCAGTTGTTTTCGCATCCTCTTATCCCTTATACCTATAGGGCTTATGGTTACGAGACTGCACCCTAAGTGGAGTTTTCTTCGGGCCGAGTGCAGCATGTGCCAAGACTTGCCAAGAATGGCCGAGACACTTCAAATGCCCCCAGGCACTCTTGGCTCAACCGTGTACCTCGGCGCCTTGGTCACACTCGACTCCTTGGAAGAGACCCTCGGTCGTCCAACCAGGGTATAACCTTATATATATAGTTGGAAATCCAAGGTATCTCCCCGGATGGGCTTTATTGACCCCAAATTTTCATGACTCAGTTCCGGGGCGGTGTAACCTTTTCCCGAGCCATGTCAAGAGATACCCCTTATATGACGCACTTTAGGTCTTACATTTGCCTCTTACGAAATATCATTTGCGAACTAGGTGTACGCCATAAAGGTTCGTCCCATTCACTCATTCTTTCATTTTCTGTCAATTCGTTCAATCATTCATTTTTGATTATCTCTTGTTATTTTATTTGCGAGATATTCGCACATTCTTTCTTTATTTTATGCAATTTCGCAATCACTCTGTGGCAGGAACATTTCATATGAATTCATTTCATTTCTTCCATTCAATATTTCGCAAATTACCCTTTCCCTTCCATCTTCTATGGGTAATATTTCTTGAGATACAATCTATTCCATGGTCTATCCAATCTTTGGCCCACATCTTTGCCCTCAGGATCCATTAATCTATATGCCCCTGTTCCAACTATCTCCTTGATGATATAAGGTCCATCCCACTTTTTCGCCAACTTGCCACCACTTTCTCGCTGATATATTGGTGTTTCTCTCAATACCATATCACCTGGTTGAAATTTCCGTGTCTTGACACGTTTGTTATATTCTCTGGCTAATCTTCGCTGGTAATTCTCCATATGCTGTAATGCTCTTTCTCTGTTTTCCTCTAATTCATCTAATTTAACCAAAATGTTACCCGCACTAAGATTTTTCTCCCAAGCTTCTCTCTTTGTTGTTGGAATAATAACTTCTGTCGGAAGTACAACTTCAACTCCATATGTTAGACAAAATGGCGACATTCCCGTGGCTTCTCGCCTTGTTGTATTGTAAGCCCATACTGCATTATGCGCTTGTTCACACCATGCTCTATTATGTCCTTCTAACTTCTTCTTCAGTATATCTGCGATTGTTTTATTTGTTGCTTCCGCCTGTCCATTGGCCTGCGGGTATAAAGGAGTTGACTTCCCACATTTTATTTGAAATGCATTAAGAAGCAATTCTATATTTTGTCCCTCAAACTGTTTCCCATTGTCAGATACCAACTGTGCTGGAATTCCAAATCTTCATATTATGTTTTCGAATATGAAGGTAAAAATATCTTTATCGCGAATGTGTTGTACTGCTTTTACTTCGCCCACTTTGTGAAATAATCAGAGCGACAATCGGATATCTCCTCGCCTTGTACCTGGTAAAAATGGTCCTACAATATCTAACCCCCACTTTCCAAAAGGCCATACACTTGTTGAAGAAGTTAATGGTGCTCCTGGTGCATGTATTTTCTTTCCGTGCCTTTGACAATCTTCGCAACGTCTTGATATTTGTTTCGCATCTTCATGCATATATGGCCAATAATAGCCTTGTATTTTTGCCTTATGTGCTAAAGACCTTCCGCCACTATGATTGCCAGCATCCCCACTGTGTAACATTTTTAGCACTGCATCTCCTTCTTTTCGTGTTAAACATCTAAGCGAGGGTCCATTAAAGGATCTTCGGTATAACACCTGATGCGTGTTGTAGGTGCAATCAAATTAATATCTTATTTCCACTCAATTAAAAATAATATAATGGAAGTCAAGTTCGTTCCCACGAGGAGCAAGAGATTCTAGTTGTAAAAATTGTCACGAAAAGGGGGGTGTAAAGCAAAAGAAAGTAAATAAAGCAATTAAAAGATAAAGTTGAAAGCAATAAGAGAGACAAGACCAAGGAATCCTTCTTCATTGCAAAACAATGATTCAAATTATGTTTTTCATCCACATGTTATTAGTCACAGATTATCACCAACCGTAGGATAGCAGGTTCGCTTAGCTAGCCCCAAAATCCCTTATTTCACTGAGTAACAAGTCCTCTTAGTTATCAGATTCTATTCAAAAGAACCACCTTGAGGTTCGCTTACAAGATGTAATTCCCCGAATGCATTAAGATCTATGAATTTAGGTTTAGTACTAGTAGTTAAACTCGGTTCGCTTGGTCCACTTTCTAGCGTTGTTTTTACACACAATCGCTCCACGGAATCCCTCCGCAAGGTCTCGTGTTTTCTACTTGTGTAAAGTGTCGAGAACGATTACTTATTCCCTAACTTATACTAGAATTAGGTTGAATTAACAATTCAATTTAGTGTGCACTCTAAACAATCTATCAATCAATCATGAATGAATAAACATTCCTATTAGTAAAAACAAACGATAATCATGTGAAAAACTTCAAGATAGAATTGAAACAAAACTCAAATCATATATTAAGAACTAGGAATTCATCCTCAATCAATAAGAAAATTAGCTACTCATGTTTTGAAATTCACACAAAATAATTAAAAGGAGAATTTTCAAGTTCACACAAATAATTAAGAAGAAGAATTTTCAAAAGCAAGCAAAAACACAAGTGTTGTGTGTGTAGAGAGGTGTGTAAAAGATATAGAAAACTTCTCTATTTATAGGCTTCAATATTCTCAAATTCTACCAAGGAATAGAATCCTCATTCCATAATAATTCAATTTCCAAGTCCAAGCCTTTCTCAAATCTTCCATCTTCTCTTTCCAAATTTGAACCCAATTCCACAAACCCATGAGTTTAGATGATTCTAATTCTCCACAAATTTTCATCCAATTTCCAAATCTAAGTCTTCACACCCATGAGAAGAATCCACACAAAATTCTATAATTTTGGTCCGCCGGAAAGCTGGTATTATAGCCGGAAATCGGCCGGAAAAGTCGCCGGCAAACATCTCAGGTGACCGGCAAAGTCAAACCGGTCACCGGTCAATGAGTCAACTCGGGTCAACTCGGGTCAAACCGAGTCAATTCACTGAGTCAGGGCGAGTCAGTGAGTCAGGTCCAGGTCAGGTTGAATCAGAGAGCTAGTCGATCTCTCTCGGGCTGATTGGGGGTGAGTTGCTGAAGGCCATAAGCCATTTGCATCGGCCAAACTCGCATTGCAATCATTGCACTTCACCATGATGGTCGTGCCTACCCCGCAATTTCAGTTCATAACTTGTAATGCTTCCTCTCCTTAAGCCATCAAATCAACTCGCAATTCACAAATCTACTGACTCCATTCAATCGCCTCATATGCATTTCCGTAGCTCAACCATCTAAACCTTCGCAGCCTTATAAACACTCGACTGCAACCTCCTCCTATTCAGTTCATTCATCACCAGACTGCAAACTCATTTCAGCTTTTTGACCTTTACATAGTCATCTGGACAAACTCCACTCATTGTGCTCTTAGCTTCTAAAATCAGCCCAACCTGTAACACAATCCACCAGCACCAGTTCATTACAACTACCACTTGCAGCTCAGCTGCCGTCATCAGCATCATACAGGCCTAAGCATTCCTTCATTCTACCAAGCATATGCCACACTCCCTGCAATCTCAGACCTGCAATTTTACCTCCATTCTTCGGCATTGCAGCTTCATTCTCAGCTCCCATTCGCAGCAACATATTCTTAAGCTCAGTCTAACAGCAGCACAAACCTCCAGCAGGCCTGCACATTCCATTCATATACATGCATTCTCCTCATAATCGCTCAATCCAACACAAAGATTTCCATCTCCATAACTCCGAGCACTTTAACTATATTTCAGTTCAAACCACCGTAAACATCTCAAAGACAATACCGATTGTTCCATTTAGCCTTGCCTCGCAAGTGCACAATTCCACCAGCAAAACCTCATTATCGATAATTCACCACAGACCCATCACTTCATCACTCCTCAACTCCAATTCATCTCATCATCTGTCTAAATCAAACCCAGCTCAACCAAATCCCTAACCATTGCCACCATATTTTCTTCATACACAGACCCAAAATAGCAGCAACTCAACTCATAATTTCAACCATCCAGACTTCTTCTTTGATTCCACAGCAGCCATCAATTAATCCACCTTCTTCCCTCACCATAAACTGAGCACCACCGAACCCTTGATTGCATCCATCTCAGACTTCAATCTCTCAAACATCAACCCATGAAAATCAAAACCAATTTGAACCCAGACTCCGTTTCTCAATTCGAACCCTAATTATACTTCAATCATCAGCTGACTCCATCTTCTTTGAATCAGCACCATCGAAACAACACCCATTCTTCCATTTCGGTCTAATTTCCTCTCAAGCAGCTGCTGTTCTTCTTTCGATTCAAACAATACCACTATCAGTAGCAGTTTCACATTTTCTTTCTCATCTCGATCTTCACAACAGTCGATTAAACATTCAGTTCTTAACCTCTGTTCTTTATATCAGCTCTCGGACCAACAACAACAGCTTTAGATCGAAACCCATCATCCCCTGCAATTGAATCTCGAATGAACCACCAACCCATTACTTCATTCTTCTATTTCAGTCACATCGGCAACTAATTCGATCCACAGATTCATCTCAATTTTCCATATCTGTTCTTGGTTTCAATCTTTAACAGTTCCTTCAAACCGTTTCTCCATTTCTATGAATTTCTCATCTCTCGGTTTTACAACAACAACAACTCATTCTCAATTTTCAGGTGAAAACATAAATGAATGGATGTAAGTGTCTCTCGATTTTAGGGTAATGGGAGTAGGGTTTGTTATTCAGTATCCGGTTACCTTGCTAAGGGTTAACCATCTGGCAGCCCCTTAACATTTGCTGGCTGTCTTTTAGTACTTCTCCAAAAGAGAGTTGTCCCTTATCCTTGGGTCAGCTCCATATATCACTTGCCTGTAAAATGACCTTTTTGCCCTTTTGGCTCAAATTGGGTGATTTCTTCTTCTTTTCCTCCGTGCGACTCCAAAGTAGCTATAAAACTCAAAACAAGCGTAAAATACATAATTTACAAGAAAAATAGCAAAGAAAGCATAAACAATAGATAGTAAATAGGATGTATTCTACACCCTATCAACACCCCGTCTCGTAATTCATAATTTATTGCACGGATTTTTAATTTGTGCATCTCTAATCTATTTCTTGGTGTTTCTCCTTTCATTAGATAAGCATGAAGTTATGTTCTCCAATCTTCGCAATAGGGTCTTTTTGTTCCATCTTCTATGAGCATTACTTCCACTTCTTCTTCTTCCTCTTTGTTGATTGACGGTGATAGAAGTGTCTGTATTTTTATGCATCTCGCAGTTGGATCTGTCATCATACTTGATATAAAAGCAAAAGCATCCGCGAGTCTATTGTCTCTTCTTGATATGTGTCTCCATCTTATTTTTGGTATCTTCGCCGATAATTCTTCAACAAGTTTTTTGTATTTTTTCATTGATGGTTCATTTGTATTATATTCTTATTTTATCTGGCGAATAGCTAATTGGGAATCACTGGTGACTCTTACATTTTCCAACTTCATTTCTATTGCAAATCGCAAAGCATGTATTATAGCTTCATACTCTGTTTCATTGTTGGTAGATGCAAATTCCAATCTGAAAGAAAAAGCCATTTTATTGCCTTTTGGCGAAATTACAATGATCCCAATTCCGTTACCTTCTCCATTTGACGATCCATCTACCAATATTTCCCATCTGTTTGGCTCAGTTAATAAATCTCTTGGATTTCCATGTTCTTCTTCTATATCCATCATTTCTTCCACTGCTTCATCTTCTTCCAATGGAAATTCTGCTAAAAAGTCTGCGACAACTTGTGATTTGGGTGAGGATAGTATTTCATATTTTAGTTTGCAATGACTTACTTGTGCATTCCATCTTTCAACCCTTCCTGACCTTTTTGAATTTTTCATTACTGACTCAATTGGTATTTTTGTCATTACCTTAACCATGTGTGCTTCGAAGTAGATGCGAAGTTTAAATGTTGCGTAAACTAATGCTAAGATTAGTTTTTCAATTTTTGAATAATTTTTCTCCGCGGCATTGAATGTTTGGCTGATGTAATAGATTGGCTTTTCCACTCCTGCGTCCATTCGCAGTAATACTGCGCTTAGTGCATGCGAGGTTGTCGCAAGGTAAATTAGTAATTCTTCCCCTGGTTCTGCTTTTTGTAAGATTGATATATCCATTAAATGTTCTTTTATTCCTTGTAACGCCTTTTCACATTCATCCGTCCACCTAAATTTCGCTCCCTTTTTAAGTATGTTGAAAAAATGCTTGCACTTATCAGATGATCGCGAGATGAATCTTCCTAGCGAAGATAATAGTCCATTTAACTTTTGCACATCTTTCACTATTGCTGGTGTCGGCATATCGCGAATTGCTTGTACTTTCTCTGGATCGACTTGTATTCCTTCTTTTGACACAATGTATCCTAAAAATTTTCCAGATGCCACCCCAAAGGTACATTTTTCCAGATTTACTTTGATGTTGAAATGCCTCATTTGTTCAAAAATTTCCTTCAAATCCCGTACATGATCTTTTGCTTCTTTACTTTTTATTAACATGTCATCTACGTATACCTCTAGTGTTTTATGTATCCATTTTTCGAACACTTTTTCTACCATCCTTTGGTATGTTGCACCAGAATTTCGCAGACCAAATGATATTTTTGTGTAACAGTATAATCCTCTTGGAGCGAAAAAGGCAGTACGCTCTTGGTCTTCTTCAGCGAGAGGGATTTGATTGTATCCCTTGTATCCATCAAGAGAAGATATCCTTTCATTTCTGTCGCTTTGACTCAACCATTTGCGAAATATCCGGCAAAGGAAAACTATCTTTTGGACAAGCTTTGTTTAGATCGGTAAAATCTATGCAAATTCTTATCCCTTTTTTCTTTTTGGGACTACGACCATATTCGCTATCCATTCGGGGTATTTTGCTTGTCTAATAATTCCAAAGATCAAGCATCTTCTGTAATTCTTCTTCTATTTGAGGATGATATGTTGTTGCAATTTTTCTAATTCTCTGCTTAAATGGTCTTGCATTTTTATCAATCTCTAATTTATGGCACGCTACAGATGGATCTATTCCAGGCATCTCATCCATATCCCACGCGAAGATGTCTTTATAATCTCGCAACAAATCAATAGTCTTCTTTTCCTCATTTACCTCCATTTTAGTCCCGATTTTTAACATCTTGGGTTCTTCTTCAGTTCCGATATTCACTTCCTTTGTTGGCTATGCCGCAATGTAGTTAGCCTTCGGTTCTCCCATGGGTGTTGGTCCTTTTACTTCCTTCGCGAGTTCATTCTCTTCGCCATATATTCCTTTTCTTTCTTCTACTCTTATCATGTAAGTTCTAAATTCTTCTTCCTTTTTCGCTGCTTTTGCCATCTTCTTGCGATCTTTTCGCCTCTTCACCTGTTCTTCATAATGTTTTACTTCGATTTGATGATATATCCTTCCTTTATCGGTATCTCCTCTGATTTCGCCAATTCCACTCGGTATAGGAAATTTGACACATTGATGAAATGTTGATGCTACAGACTTTTATTGCATGTATCCATGGTCTTCCCAACAAAGATGTTATATGGTGATTCCATATCCACTACACATAATGTCACATGTGTTTCAATTTCTCCCAACAAAATTCTTATTTTTATTTCCCCTTTAGGTTTTGTTATGGATTTGCCGAAACCATAGATATGATATGTTGCGGAAGTCATTTCTTCAACTTTGTATCCCAATTCTTTATAAGCATGATAAAACATTATATTCACTGAACTCCCCGTGTCCACCAAAGTTCTATTTATCGTCCATTCTTCCATTGTTTTTGTTAATTTTCCTTCTTCTTTGCTTGCACTTACTTCAATTACTAGTGGAGATGCGTGATTTAAATTCTCTCTTGATATCTCCGTTGATGTGAACATGATCTTCTGTTTTTCCCATTCTTTCAAGGGTGACATCTTCTCTGCTGTTATAATTTTCTTTCCTTCAAAATCTCTTTTGTGTATTCTCCCTCTGATACTTTCATGAAATTCATTAACCATTGTTTTTGTAATCATATTACATTCCAATTCTCCATTACTCTCTTTGATTCTGGATTTTTCCAATTTATCCATCATACTCTTGATTTAAACAATTTTAGTGACAATATCCAATCTCTTATCTTCAATCGCTCCCTATTTCTAGCGCCAATATGTAGTTGCAGGAAATCCTACACTACACCCCTCACAAGAATCCACACAACTAAGACATTTGAAGATGAACAATAATGATTTTTATTGATTAATTCCTTGAATATTTACAAGATAAAATGGAAAAGAGCTAAAGAAATTACAATCACTACAAACTTTCTCTCTCCTAATGACTTGCCCAACACTCGGAAAAAGATCCCTTCAACAGTTCTATTCGACTCCTTATATAGGGTATTACACATTGGACAACAGCTAAGCTGTCCTTTATTTTCGGTAATGACTTGTAAAATACCGCAAGTGTACAATTATATAATCTCGCAACTATCCTAAATCTCGCTAGGTCTTCACATCTTTCTCGTGTTTTGGCTATCGTCATTCATTCCGTCATTTATATTATTCATTTGCGACATTTCGCAATGCTGTCATTTATTAATCTCGCGAAGTATTGATGTCGCGATATTCTGATCCTACAAGAGGTATGTAAACGCATCTCTTCTTCAAAGAAGTTAGTTTCCAAAGAAAAGACTAGATCATTAGAGAGAAATTTATGGTCTAAACACTATGAGAAACAACGCTCTATGAATTCCTTTCGAAAAGGATATGGTGGACAATTTTTTTTCACCCAAGCACAACTTATTATGTTGGTTAGTGCATCTTGTCTCATGTGCCTGATCAAAAGAGACAAGAATATGCATACTCAGGCTTTAGAAAAAAAAAATTCCTTTAGATTTTTTGGATTTTTTTTCTTCTTGTTTTTGCTCTGCTGAGCATTGTAAGTATGAAATTCGTACCTCTTTTCATATCTAATAGATATTGGAAAGGACTTCCCTGTTTAATCAATAAAAGAGGGTTATTCTTGACAATTGTACCCTCTTTAGGGTTGAGAGTTGTGAGTGCGTGAACTTATGTGTTTAAAAGTTCTGTAACCCTACATTCCTTTTTCCTTCACTTGAAACTCTTTTTATCATAAGATGGCTTGTTGAGATTATCTTATGATTTCCCCTTATAATTCCGCTCATATGAATACTCCAAGTATTATGTCGTCTGATGGAAAAGATGTTAATATGATTGTTAATCCATCAATCATGAAGGAAAAATCTCCTTTACCTCCAACTTTGAAAAGAAAGAGAAGGAATGTGAGGAAGCCAAGAGCTGTTCCTTCAAATTCTCAGAAGTTTCTGGTGTTCTTGGAGAGTTGAAGGAAACAAGGAAGAAGATTCAGGAAATAAAGGCTATTACTTTGAGAACTCTTGAAATTCAAAAGGCCTTGGTTCGGCATCAGTTTAAAAGGTTTGTTGGAATTGACTCCTTTCTTCATGAACCTTATGTTCCCATGGCTGTTGACAACAAGGAGTTCGGGGATGTTAAAGAATTTTTCAGAGGTCTCAATGTCTAGGAAACTTCTTATGAGAATTTATTCTTATGTTTTTAAGAAGGCTAACTAGGGTTTGGAATAACCATTATTGTGAGTACACATAGCTATTGCCAACGTTTTCATCTTGCAATGTTTTTAGATTTATTTGTTTAAATTCTAAAGTTTATTTGGAAGATGATTTTTGCAGTATTAATCTTTATGGTTTTATACATTGCAAATTGTTATGGGATATGTTGTTTACGTCCGTGAACCTTGACTATCCCATACTTGTTCAAAAGTTAGTTGTATTTTATGTCGGTATGAAAGTATTGATAAAAGATGGAATGAACTTTTGACTACAAAAGTTAAGCCTTTTATTTCATTATGCAAATATTGATGGAAGAAAGGATGAACTTTTGTTTACAATGATTAAGTCTATTATATGTCATTGTGCAAATAGTGATGAAAAATATAATGAATATTTGATTATTCCGCAGTATTGGTCTTTCCCTGATCCACATCTTTGTGCATATGATGTGTTGCTCCGTGAGTTTTCTTATGTTGAGCATGACCAATTGAATTGATCATTTTCCTTGTGGTTAATTCAATTGAGATTTTTGGATACAAATTCATATTCTTATGTGATTTGTTAATGTCCAAAGAAATCATTCTTTTCGTGTAAAAGTAAGGTCGCTCTTGTTGTTCTTTCGGGAATGATATTTTATGGGGGAGAGTTCTTAAATGAACTTGTGCTTAACTGCCAAATCTTTGTGGGGAGTGCGGCTGTGGAATATTGTAGGGGTTATCTTGTATCTTTAAAAACTCCTTGATGAATGCATGTAGTTTCGACTATATGATGGCATCGAAACAAGTTGGTATGAAATTCTCTTTTGGTCATGAAGTATCTCTATGAAAATTTCATGAGTATCCCACTAGTTTTCGTACCTTTGCCAATTTATATTGACAAAAAGGGGGAGAATTAATGTGTAGTTCACACTACAAATACAAATGGTTTACGGATCATTATGTAAGGGGGAGTGGTTTTCATTGTGAGATGAAGTATTGACTAAGGGGGAGTGATACATATCACCATGGTATTGTTGTCAAAGTTGTGATACAATTGAACTTTGATGTTGTGTAATGATACTATAACACTGTGTAACAATGATTGAGAGCAACTGTTTTCTCATTGTTATAGCTACGGATCTTCAACAACTTTGATGGTGAGTTGAACACATTTGGAATCATTGGAGTACTTGAAAGTGACGAAGATTTTGAGTAATTTTGAAGTACCAAGGAGATCAAGCATTTGGATGAGAAGCTACTTTATTTATTTTTTAATCCATATGTATTGATAGTTTTGTCACTAAAATTGACAAAGGGGGAGTTTGTTAGAGCACTGCTCGGTCGAACTCGCAAGCGTTGCTATCTCAAGCTTGTTTGTCAATGTTAGTGATCAAAACTATAAGTCTTGATTTCTAGTCTACTTATAATGATGTCTCGGACTAGGATAGATTGTGTAGTTGAGCATTAGATGGCGTTCATCAATTGAAGACGAAGAACTACTAAGGAGAGCTTGTGGAACTTCATCAACAAAAGTTATGTGGAGACTAAAACTCATCAATCACTAGGAAAGTCTATTTCTACTCTATCTCCTATATTGATACAAAAGTCGTATTACTATATAGTTGTCGATTATACACATTTGAGATTTTGAGCTGAGTTTAACTCGCTTACATATTTCTCGGAATATGTGTTGGTAAGCTTTCACTTCAACCAAGTTCATCTTATATTCTTGACGAAATTCAAAAGATGATCATGTGAAAATCGCCGAGTAACATCTTACATGGTTTATGTGATACAATCTTTTGGTGTAGACTTTTAATGTTTCATTATGATTATTTCAATAACTTGAAAATTACTTTGATGCTAATAGTGTGTGAAAACGGCTATTGTCATCCTCTATCAAAGTTTCAATGATTGAAATAAGAGTTTATAATACATAACCATCATTGGATTATAAACATAGTGTGCATTCTTGCACGTATGTGATCCATTACTGGAACTAAAGTATGCATACCCGTATGCGTACTTGTAGTTGTGAAATTCCGTGTACCAAGTACACATACCGGTATGCATACTTGCGTAAGGTATAGGTCCGGGAATTTCTGCTGGGTTTTGGAAGTATACTAAGTATGCGTACACATTTTCATACTGGCGAACCCAAACTCAGACCGGCTACTTAATTTTGCGTACCCGTTTGCATACTTGAGTGGTTAAAGTTCTAAAATCGGTTGGCTCATGAACTAATACATTTATATATAAAGGAATGCATTCTTTGCAAACCGTGGCTATAATGTTCATGTATTGATTCGAGTGAATCAAACCGATTTTGCTTCAATTGTGTTCTTGTATACTTCTATGAGAATATAGCAATTGAAGAACTCTTTAACTAGTTTCATTTGAGTCATTTGAACTAGTTCTGGTTAAGATGAATAAGGTTGATATGAGAGTGTTCATATAGCTAACATCGGTTAACTACAGTTGAGCCAACATGGTTTACACGTTTAGGTACGGTTACCAAACCTAAATGAGGGTACATTTCATTTGTGTATAACAAGCTAAGTTCGATCTAACGGTTGAAAGATATTAGCTTGACTAATCAGTTTTCATCTAACGGTGAATATTGAATGCTTTGTTACCAAGGTAACTTAGAGTGCAAACCCTGATTTGAAACTATATAAAGGAGAACTCTAGCAACTAGGAAACCTAATCCCCACACCTCCTGTGTGATACTAGTTGTATAAACTAGAGTCGATTCTCCTTTAACCTTAGGTTTTTCACGAAACCTTGTAGGTTAACGACTTAAAGACTTCATTGGGATTGTGAAGCCAGACCCAACTATTCGCTCTGTAGCTGCGTGATCTGATCTTGTTGTTTTTATCGTATTTGAGTACTATCTTCTCTAAGATTGAATCGAGATTTAATCTCCGATAGGCAAGATAAAAATTAGTCACAAACATCTTCGTCTCATCGTTTGTGATTCCAAAATATCTTGTTTCGTTACCATACGATTAAGATTATTGTGAGGTGATTGATATTTCTAGGCTGTTCTTCGGGAATATAAGTCTGGTATATCAATTGGTTCATATTCACCTTGATTTATCAAAAGACAGAACAAAACTCGTAAGTATTTCTGTGAGATACAGATTTATCTATTCCTATAGATTTTTCTGTGTGAGAAAGATTTGTTTATCAAGTCTTCGACTTTGGGTCGTAGCAAATCTTGGTTGTGGGTGAGATCAACTAAGGGAATCAAGTGCATAGTATTCTGCTTGGATCAGAGACGCAATGAGTGCAACTGTACCTTGAATCAGTGTGATATTGATTAGGGTTCAACTACCGTCCAGTCCGAAGTTCATTGGTAGTAGGCTAGTGTCTGTAGCGGCTTAAAACAATGTGGTGTTCAAATATTGACTAGGTCCCGGGGTTTTTCTGTATTTGCAGTTTTCCTCGTTAACAAAATTCTGGTGTCTGTGTTATTTATTTTCCGCATTATATTTTGTTATATAATTGAAATATCACAGGTTGTGCGTTGAATCGATCAATTGGTAAATCCAACCTTTGGTTGTTGATTGAAATGGATTGATCCTTGAACATTGGTCTTTGGTACCGTTCAAGTTATTTCTCTTATATTCAATCGGGCTCACAAATTCCTATTTGCTGATTGCAGATTGAATTGAGAGATAGAGATATAAAACTCTTTGATATACTTTTCTCTAGATTGAGTCTAACTGTTTAGTTGATTCTCTTGAAAGTATATTGGAGTTTGTCTATTCAAATTGCCAAACGAAATATTGGGTGTGGTTGTTAGACCCCCGTTTTTTCAAAGCCTACCAACATGGGCTAGAAATTAATCCCGCTAAATCAAAAAGTCACATAAACCATAAGGGTTCACATCATATGAGATCGAATATCAAGGTTATGAAAACCAAAATCAGACATTCCATAAACACATAGCAATAATATAGATATTCAAGCACAGGCTATGTAATCGGAAACTATCACTAGAAAATTTATAAAATAATAATTTTATTCATAAATAATTGATAGTTTTATTCAAAAATAGACTTTATACAATAATCGAAATAAATCAAAAACTGATGTCTATTTTTCTTGGAGATAAGAACCCTTCATGATCTTGGGATCTCTTTCGCTTGATAGAAATAATTCTTCGAATTCCTTGAAAAGATCCTTGATTGAAGAATAATTCCTCAACCTTGTGGAATTTGGGTTCTTCTTCGTTTACTCTTTTGGAGAGCAAATCTTGTTGCTTAAGAATCTGGGCTTGAACAAGTAAAGATTTTTCAAGAGTACATTTCAACATTAATACCTCCAACTTAGTTTCTGCACAAGTTCGTGCCATCTTATGAAACTCCTTTTCGTAATCGACCATACAGGGTGAGTGATTCACATTCATGCAAGAGGTGGTTCCGTTTCCATTGAAATTATGTAGTCCAAAAGGATCACATGTAATCTTTTCAGCACATCTTTCCGAAACCCTTGCAGAAAGTTTTGCATGATAATCTGTATTGTACATAATTCTTTGTTCCAGAGGAATACAACAATTTTCAAAGATTACTGAAGTTTTATATACCAATAGTTTCCAAAAACTTGGTTATCGATTATGGAAATCAAATATTCTCCTTTAATATGAAAAACCGAAATTTTGTCAATATTAGGGTTTTAAGAAAGTGCCTTTCTGTGAATATTTCCATAGATCTTTCAAGTTCTTAAAACTATTTGTACAATATACACTGAACTCATCAAATAATTGTTTGAGCACTTCATGACATAGTGTATTCAGTCATGATACTAAGTATCTGGTCGAAACAGATTATTCTCTTCATGCGTAGTAGAGAATTTTCCTTTATATGTTCTCTTAAGGATCTTACTCCTTTTGATGGACAACCCAAACTTATCATAGAAATGACTATCATCAATATATTTAGGTATTACCTTATGTGTTGATGAACTGGAGAATTTGTCATACTCCTTTATGTTTAGCTCCATAATCTTCTTTGGTATCCACTTCCACGAGTTTCTAATCTTAAGATCTTCTTTCTTTCTGTCATGGATATCTCTTGCTGAGTTCTTTGATCTAAGAAGATCAGTCTTATGTAAGTTTTTTCTTGAAAAAGATCTCAAACAACATCCTTGTCCGGAAGTGGTTTTGTCAGGGTTTGAACAAGATAATCTTTAACAACATGACCTTTGATTCCACAATGATAGCATCGTATGTGATAATGCTTATGATGATGTTGAAGACTCTGATGTGATTTGTTCTTCTTAGAATCTTCAGAGAATATGAATGCTCTTTTAGAAGATGAAACTTTCCTTCGAGAGTTTTTAATGTCATTCTTCTTTCTTTTTGCAGAAAAGACCAAACCAGAATTATTGGGTTTATCCAAGAAGGATATATCCAACTGAATTTCTGACATTAATGAATGTATTTCATCTTTCAGCCTATTGACATGTTCTGTAACTGTCTTTATCTCAAAATCATATGAGATTTTTAAGGCATTGTATTCGTCTGTAGCTGTTTTTCTCAAGATCTCAGTCCTCTTTTCTTGATCAATACTTTTTCTTAGCTTTGCTTCTAGAGATTGAATCTTTGAAGAGGATACACTCTTGAGAGTATCTATATCATCTTTAAGGGTGGTTAGATCAAGATTGAGTTGATCATTTTTCATCTTTCATATGACATAGTTCTTCAAGAAGCTTTCCTTCTCTTTTTAGTGCAAGAGTGAGTTCGGTTGCACATGAGAAGAATTCTTTACTTAGTTAATTTATCTGAGATGTTTTTATATTCACAGAATCAATATCTTCTTTATCATTATAAAGTGATTCAGAGTCTGAATCATTGATTGTGAATACATGGCTTAACTTAACTTCTTCTTAGAACATAAGGACATATTTTTAGAAGACCAAGTAGAACTTGTGGAAGAAGCCCCTTCGAAATATTTGCTAAAATTAAACCCATAGAGATTTTTACTCAAATCTTGTGGGGCGTTAACTGAGTCTATTTTGGCTTTGCCTTACCTTTTTGCAGACTCATTTCTTATAGGTTGGATCGTACCAAACACAGATTGTCAGATCTTTTCGTGTTTTCCGGCTCTGATACCAATTGAAAAGACGAGGGTACCCAAATACACCACAATCTTTAAATTATCCACTTATAAGTCCTCTTATCGAAAGTGGTTGTCTATGGACAAAGTCGAGACAATACGACAAGTCGGTATTCACACTTTGTGTGATCGTCTATGGATACGAGATCGAGACAATACAACAATCAAAGTCTCATTACTTGATAATAGGTTCGGACTTAACCAAACACTATAGGATCACTATCAAGTAATACGGAGTTAACGTTTGTGTATTTTACTTTTAATTATAACAAACAATTATAATTACGGAAATAGAAAAGTAAAAGACACATCAAAATTTTGTTAACAAGGAAACCGCAAATGCAGAAAAACCCCGTGACCAAGTCCATAATTGAATACTCGCAGAATTTTGCCTTTATACAAAATCTAAACCAAAACTTTGTATAGTTGAGACCAAGCAACTAAACCTAGTTCACTTAGTCTCTTCAATATCCATGTGCTTCGACATTCAATAAGTGCACGCACTGGAACAATTCCTTTGGATCGTATTCCAAACAGTAAAGGAACAACAAATTTGTTTGGTAACAACTCTCTTGATTCTTTCCAGTAAAGATATCTCAATTCATATGCAAAAGCTCTTCCGTTTAAACTAATAAACTCCTTTGCCTGGTTAGATCAATCTATCCAACAACTACCGAAGTAGCATAGTTTAGATTTGCAATCAATCAATATAGAACCCAACAAGGAACTATAAAGCGATGCCGATCTCACGCAACTAATCGATCGAATAAATATGATTCTAGTTGGATCCTAGCCGATCAAGGTTCGTGCTACACAAAGATATGAGAAACCAATCAGAAATCTTCTTCGTCTTCGAATCTTCTTTAATCTTCAATTAAACCCGCATAACACCACTTGAATCTCTTGTGATCAATCACGCACAGAACGGAGTCTGTTAATAATAGATTATCACAAGATATCTTTAGATCTACAAATAGTTCTAAAGATCCCGTCGACACTTCGATCTAGTTTGAGTGAATCTTGTTAGAGCATTGCTCGGTCGAACTCGCATGCGTTTCTATCTCAAGCATGTTTGTCAATGTTAGTGATCAAAACTATAAGTCTTGATTTCTAGTCTACTATAGCTAAGTCTCGGACTAGGATAGAAAGTGTAGTTGAGCTCAAGAACTCCATGGTGATCATCATACAAGACGAAGGACTACTCAAGGAACTGGTGGATCTTCATCAACTAAAAGGTATGTGGAGACTTGAACTTATCTATCACTCAAATGTCTATCTACTCAATCTCCTATTTTGAGAGAAAAGTCGTTTTGCTATATAGACTTTGATTATGCACATTTACTATTTCGAGCCGAGTTTATCTCACCTATATATTTCTCGAAATATGTGTTGGTAAGCTATTGCTTTGGACAAGTTCATCTTTACCTAGTGACGAAAGTCATGACACATTTCAATCACTTTGGAAATTGCTTACTTTGACGGAATGTCCTCTAAGAATGTTTCAATGATTGAAATGAGAGTTTAGATCATATAACCAATGATGGATATAAGCATTGTGTGGCAACACATATATGTATAAGTCCTTTTTTCCTTGAACCGAAGTTTGCGAACTTTATTGATCAAGAGAACCGGAATCAGAGCCGTGAGCTCAGTCTGCAAACTGGCGGAAGTTCTCTTCCCGAGAAATTCTGCTGGAGTTTGAGAACTCCTTCCGGGAACTTAAGTCCGCGAACTAAGTTTGCGAACTTGAGTTGGTTATATCTAAAAATGATTATTTGTGAACCCATTTATAAAAACTAAGGAATGCAAATTGTAAACCGTGGCTATAAAGTTCATGAACCGATTCGAGTGAATCAAATCGTTTTTGCTTTGATTGTGTCTTGTGTAGTTAATAAGATTTCCTTGCAATTGAACAACTCTCTAACTAGTTCATTTGATTCATTTGAACTAGTTATGGTAAAGAAGAATATGGTTGATATGAAAGTTCTCATATGGCTAACCATTTGGTTAACTATTGTTGAACCAACAAATGCTCATGTTTGGGTACGGTTACATAAACCAAAATAGTACATTTCATTTGTGTGTAACAAGCTAAGTTTTCGATTCAACGGTTGAAAGATATTAGCTTGAATCTAATCAGGTTTTCATCTAACGGTGAATATTGAATGCTTTGTTACCAAGCTAACATTGATTGCAAACCCTGATTTGAAAGACTATATAAGGGAGAACTCTAGCAAATGGGAAACCTAATCCCCACACCTTCCGCGTGATACTAGTTGTATTAGCTAGAGTCGATTCTCCTTTAACCTTAGGTTTTCTTCTTAAACCAGGTTAACGAGTTAAAGACTTCATTGTGATTGTGAAGCCAGACCGATACTACTTTCTCGTAGTTGTGTGATCTGATCTTGCTGATTCTATCGTTTTGAGTACAATCGTAACGATTGGCTTAGGATCTTTATCTCCGATAGGCAAGATAGAAAAGTAATCACAAACATCTTCGTCTCATCGTTTGTGATTCCACAATATCTTTTTCCGGTGCGTTGATTAGGATTATTGTGAGGTGATTGATAATACTAGGCTGTTCTTCGGGAATATAAGTACGGGTTATCAATTGGTTCCTGTTCACCTTGATTTATCAAAAGACGGAACAAAACTTGTAGGTATTTCTGTGGGAGACAGATTTATCTATTCTGTAGACTTTTCTGTGTGATACAGATTTGTTTATTAAAGTCTTCGACTTTGGGTCGTAACAACTCTTAGTTGTGGGTGAGATCAGCTAAGGGAATCAAGTGCATAATATCCTGCTGGGATCAGAGACGTAAGGAGCGCAACTGTACCTTGAATCAGTGTGAGATTGATTGGGGTTCAACTACAGTCCAGACTGAAGTTAGTTTGTAGTAGATTAGTGTCTGTAGCGGCTTAATACAGTGTGGTGTTCAATCTGGACTAGGTCCCGGTGTCTTTCTGCATTTGCGGTTTCCTCGTTAACAAAATTCTGGTGTCTGTGTTATTTCTATTCCGTATTATATTTTGTTATATAATTGAAATATCACAGGTTGTGCGTTTGAATCAATCAATTGGAAATCCAACCTTTGGTTGTTGATTGAAATTGATTGATCCCTGAACATTGGTCTTTGGTACCGTTCAAGTGATTTCTCTTGTATTCAATTAGACTCGCAGATTTCTATTTGCTTGAGAAAGAATTGAATCGAGAAAGAGAGATATAAATCGTTGATATACTTTTTATAGATTGAGTCTTGTTGATTCTCTTAAAAGTATATTGGAGTTTGTCCATACAGATTGCTAAGCGAAATATTGGGTGTGGTTGTTGTACCCACACTTTTTCAATTGGTATCAGAGCAGGCAAACACATTCAAGACCTCACAAGTCTGTGATTGTAGCGATCGGACTCTATGGACAAGAGTACTATCTCTGATAAACGCGTCACCAGGAATAAATGTTCTGTCTCGTCTACACCTATTAGAGAGAAAGATTCTTCAATCTCAAATATAGACGAACCCTGTGTTCAAACTAGATAGACATGCTCCGACATGTGTTATTCCGATTACCCTTCAAAAGAGTGCTTCTCTCTAAATGAACGGGAAATAGCTAAAGAGAGTGAACTGATGATAAGTCTTGTTAAAGTTCAAGCTGATCGATTGAAACAACATGTCAAAATTCTTCTTGGGGAATTAAGAGACTACAATTCCAAAAACTCTGTAGCTTTGCTTTTTCTTAAGGCAAGTCTTGAAAGGGATATATTGGAAATCAAACATCGCTTGAACAAGCTCTCAATTCAAGGATGTTTCAAAAAGTTCTCTAGACCATCTTCATCATCTATTACTGTGACTGAGGAAGATCCAGAAGAAAAGTCAATCTCTTTTTCTTGTGGAAAAGATGTGCCTATACCCTCTTGTCAAAGATGGTGCACATTACATGAATGGAGGAAATCTCCACAGAATGTTAAGATAGTGCTTTCTAACATTCAGAAAGTATGTCCCTTTTGTGATTCAAGATGAACGGTCAGGCAAATGAGAAACTCTAGGTTGAGTAACAATTCCCTTGTTCATCTTCAACCCACCTTTGACGTAATATTCAAAGGAATAACTGGCGTTCATATGTATAAACCAATTGGTTTCAGTACTCACCCTGTGTATCCTACCAGGAAAGTCAGTTCTATGAGTTCCTTAAATGTTCTGACTCAGAACAGATGTCTTAACAATCTAAGAGAAGATCAGAATCTTTCCATCTTCAAAAGGGGAGTTAATAATACATTTGATGTGAACAAGGTATCAGGAAGAAGCCGAATTTCTTCAGGTAAGAATCAATTCTCCGAGTCATATTTTTGTAAGCATGAATTTTATTATTACCTTTCACATCATAATGGTTTTCCTCCAACATTTCGTAAGGAAAAGGATAACCAAAAGAAATGTCCATTTAATGAGCCAATGGCTCATACTTGTGTTAAATAATCACAAGGTTGAAATCTCACTAGTGAAATCCTAACTGAGTGAGAAATGTTTAGGTATACTTATTTGTAAAGTGTCTCTGATTATCTAGCTAATCTCTTATCGTTCTTAGATGGATCATCAGGTAGCACCTTTACATAAGTATTTGTTGTATGTATGTCCTTGTTTATTGTTTTACTCTTGGCTTTATTCCTTCAAATTGTTTTGAAAAATAAAAGCATGGAATTTTTCAATCAACAAAGTGCTGCTTCCAAACAATCTTTTTGGAAGAAGTTTTATGGACCCCCCTTCTTATGGGTACACGTACGGTTTTTGGGTTCTCTCACAAACCAATCCTATAAACCCTAAGTCTCTCGAAACTTGTTTATATACCTATCCTATTGAGTTGAATATTCTCACTCTAGGCCTTCTGTTATCAATGGATTCTTCTTCCTGCTCTTGGGATTTACCTGAAGACTTCGTTGATAATGCGATATATTTCGAATTCGATAAAAAGAAGGGAACCTTTGTTAAATTTGAAGGATCTTTTCCTCAATCTCCTGATTCCTATTCGGATATTGAGGAGGTTGAAGAGATTTCTTATGAAGTAGTTCTTGACTTCCTCAAAAACTTTGAGGATGCAAAGCAACAACTTGTTGATACAATGAAGTGTCTTGATGTGGTAAGAACTTAGTTGAAAAAGGTTAACTCTGACCTTGTTCTCATGAAGACCCGTGTTAAATAACTTCCCAATAAGGATATTCTCTCCAAAGCTGCAGAGGATGCTGTCGTTCACAAGCTCAAAAACCTCAAGACTCATGAGGATCCTGAACCGTCTAATTGACTTCCGTTCGTGTCCGGCTTTGGCATAGGAGTCTGGTTTTGATTTAGCTTGATTAGATTATTTGTCTAGTAAATATTATTTTGTCTTGCTTTGTTTAAGAAGAATAACTAGAGTTTGGAATAGCCATTATTGTGATTACACATAGCTATGTCCAACGTTTTCATCTTCATGTTTTTAGATTTATTGGTTTAAATTCTAAAATTGTTTGGAAGATGATTTTTGCAGTATTAATCTTTATGGTTTTATATATTGCAATTTATTATGGGATATGTGTGTTTGCGTCCGTGAACTATGATTGTCCCATACCTTGTCGAAAGTTAAGTCCTTTATATGTCGATATGCATGTGTTGGTAAAAGAAGGAATAAACTTTTAAAAAATACAAAAGTTAAGCCTATTATGTCAATTATTGATGGAAGATAGGTTAAAATCTTTTGTTTACAAGGATTATGTCTATTGTATGTCATTGTGCAAATGGTGATGGAAAATAGAATGAATCCTTGCCTATTCCACGGTATAAGGTCGATCTCCGATCCACAATTTGTGTATACATACTGTGTTGTTCCATAAGGTGTCTTATGTTGAGATCTATCGACTGAGTTAATTTTTGACTTAGTTGTTGCTCCGTGAGATACTTTGTGTCGAGCATGTACAACTAAATTAATCATCCTTGATTGGTTATTTAGTTGTTGCTCCGTAAGTTCTCTTATGCCGAGCATGACCAATTAAATTGATTACTTTTTGTGATTAATTTGGTTGTGTATTCCGATTAGATTAATTATGGGTTCTCTTGTGATTAATCTAATTGATTTTTTGAGTCTCCATAAGTTCACTTATGTTGAGCATTTACGATTAAATTAATCATGGGTTCTCTTGTGGTTAATTTAATTGTATATTTTGGATTCAAATTCATACTTGTATGTGATTTGTTATGTCCAAAGAAAACCTTCTTTTCTTTTGAAGTTAAGGTCGCTCTTGTTGTTCTTTCGGGAATGGCATATTATGGGGGAGAGTTCTTAATCGAACTTGTGCTTAATTGCCAAATCTTTGTGGGGAGTGCGGGTGTGGAATATTATAGGGGTTATCTTGTATCTTTATAAACTCCTTGATGAATGCATTTAGCTTCGGCTATATGATTGCATCTAACTAAGATGATATGTGCTTTCTTTTGGTCATGAAATGTCTCTTTCGGAAATTTCATTATGATCCCGTTTTCGTACCTTTGCCAATTTTATTGACAAAAATGGGGAGAATTAATATATAGTTTACACTACAAATACATATGGTTTTCGGATCATTATGTAAGGGGGAGTGGTTTCCATGTGAGATGGAGTATTGACTAAGGGGGAGTGATACATATCACCATAGTATTGTTGTCGAAGTTGTGATGCAATTGAACTTTGATACTATATAATGATACTATGACACTGTATAACTATGATTGAGAACTCTTGTTTTCTCGTTGTTATAGCTACGGATTTTCAACAACGATGATCTTTGAACTTACAACCTTTGGGATCATTGGAGTACTTGGAAGTGACGAAGATTTCGAGTAATGTTGAAGATTAGGCATGTGGAATAGGAGCTACAAAAGTTAATTTATTTATTTTTTTTGTATTCTATATGTATTGATAGTTTTGTCACTAAAATTGACAAAAGGGGAGATTGTTAGAGCATTTCTCGATCGAACTCGCATGCGTTGCTATCTCAAGCATGTTTGTCAATATTAGTGATCAAAACTATAAGTCTTGATTTCTAGCCTACTATAGCTAAGTCTCGGACTAGGATACAATGTGTAGTTGAGCTCAAGAACTCCATCGCGATCATCATACAAGACGAAGGACTACTCAAGGAACTGGTGGATCTTCATCGACTAAAAGGTATGTGGAGACTTGAACTTATCTATCACTCAAAAGTCTATCTACTCTATCTCCTATTTTGAGACAAAAGTCATTTTGCTATATAGACTTTGATTATGCATATTTGCTATTTCGAGTCGAGTTTATCTCACCTATCTATTTCTCGAAACTTCTGGTGTCCGTGTTATTTCTATTCCGCATTATATTTTGTTATATAATTGAAATATCACAGGTTGTGCGTTGTATCGATCAATTGTGAAATCCAACCTTTGGTTGTTGATTGGAAATTGATTGATCCTTGGATATTGGTCTATGGTACCATCCAAGTTTATATCTCTTGTATTTGATAAGGACTCACAGATTTCTATTTGTTTGAGTATAGATCAAATCGAGTTTAAAAGATATTAACTCCTTGATATACTTTTTATTAAGATTGAGTCTGACTGTCTAGTTGATTCTCTTAAAAGTATATTAGAGTTAGTCCATACAGATTTCTAATAGAAATATTGGGTGTGGTTGTTGTACCCCCGCTTTTTCAATTGGAATCACAGAAGGCAAACACGTTTAAAGACCTTACAAGTATGTGTTTGTAGCGATCTGACTCTATGGATAGAGGTGCTATCTCTATTAACATACCACCAGTCTTCGATGACTCTAATTACTTATGGTGGAAAATTTCTACGCGAGCTTTTCTTCAAGCGCGTGATTTTCAATCATGGGTATATGTTGTGAATGTCTATGAAGCTCCCGTTGTGGCAATATGTAACGCTACTGTTCCAAAGAATATTGGAGAGCACGATGCTGCTGAGATACTTGCTGCAAAGCAGAACTCCGACGGTTTGAATGCCATCATACATGATATTACCCCAAATCTTCAGCACCATGTGTCAAATTGCACTAGGTATAAAGATGCGTGGGATATCTTAGAAACCATATTCGAAGGAAATACCAGTGAGAAGGAAGCTAGGCTTCAAAACCTTAATTCCGATTAGGAAAACCTTCGTATGGCAGATGAAGATTCATTTGATGAGTTTAATCACAAAGTGTCTGAAATTGTTAATGCATCTTTTGAAAAGGCGGGGGTCTAACAACCACCCAACAATTCGATTAGCAATCTGTATGGACAAACTCCAATAAAATTTCTATAGAATCAACTAGACAGTCAGACTCAATCTAGATAAAAATTATATCAAAGAGTTTATGTCTCAATCTCTCGATTTGATCTTTACTCAAGCAAATAGAAATCTGCGAGTCTTTATCAAAGAGAGATAATTTGGATGGTACCAAAGACTAATATCCAAGTGTCAATCAATTTAAATCAACAACCTAAAAGGTCGAATATTCTAATTGATTGAACAACGCACAACCTGTGATATTTCAATTATATAAACAAATATAATGCGGAATAGAAATAACACAGACACTAGAATTTTGTTAACGAGGAAACCGCAAATGCAGAAAAACCCCGGGACCTAGTACAGATTGAACACACATTGTATTAAGCCGCTACAGACTCTAGCCTACTCCAAATTAACTTCGGTCTGGACTGTAGTTGAACCCCAATCAATCTCACACTGATCCAAGGTACAGTTATGCTCATACGCCTCTGATCCTAGCAGGATGCTACGTACTTGATTCCCTTAGCTAATCTCACCCACAACTAAGAGTTTCTACGACCCAAAGTCGAAGACTTTAATAAACAAATCTGTATCACACAGAAAAGTCTACAAAATAGATAAATCCTTCTCCCACGAATAAACCTATGAGTTTTGTTCCGTCTTTTGATAAATCAAGGTGAATAGGAACCAATCAATAACCCGGACTTATGTTCCGGAAGAACAGCCTAGTATTATTGATCATCTAATAATAATCTTAATCGACGTAGTGAAAAAAGATATTGCGGAATCACAAACGATGAGACGAAGTGTTTGTGATTTCTTTTCTATCTTGCATATCGGAGATATAAATCTCAAGCCAATTATTTCAATTGTACTCGTACGATATAAACAGCAAGATCAGATCACACAACTACAAGAAAAGTAGTATCGGTCTGGCTTCACAATCCCAATGAAGTCTTTAAGTCGTTAACCTGGTTTTAGAAGAAGAAAGCATTCCTTAGTTTAAATAAACATTAGTTCAAGAACAACCGGTTTTAGATATAACCTACTCAAGTTCGCGGACTGGGTTCGCGGACTTAAGCTCATGGAAGGAGTACACAAACTCCAGCAAAAATTCTCGGGTGAGAACTTCCGCCAGTTCGCGGACTTGGCTTGCGCCACTTCCATTTCTCTTGATCAACAAAGTTCACAAACTTTGGTTCAAGGAATAAGGACTTATACATATATGTGTTTCCACAACAATGCTTATGTAATCTAAACTCTCATTTCAATCATTGAAACATTCTCAGAGAACGTTATATGGCCGTTATTCACAGACCATTTTTCGTTAGAGCAATTTCCAAAGTGATTGAAACATAACATGACTTTCGTCACTAGGTAAAGATGAATTCGGTAAAAGCGAAAGCTTACCAACACATATTACGATAAATAGATAGGCGAGTTAAACTCGGCTCGAAATAGCAAATGTGTATAATGAAAGTCTATACGTCTAAACGACTTTTGTCTCAAGAGTAGGAGATAAAGTAAATAGACTTTTGAGTGACAGATAAGTTCAAGTCTCCACATACCTATTAGTCGATGAAGTTCCACCGGTTCCTCGAGTAGTCCTTCGTCTTGTATGATGATTGCCATGGAGTTCTTGAGCTCAACTACACTTTCTATCCTAGTCCGAGACCTTTAGCTACATAGGATAGAAATCAAGACTTATAGTTTTGATCACTAACATTGACAAACATGCTTGACATAGCAACACATGCGAGTTCGACCGAGCAATGCTCTAACAATCTCCCCCTTTGTCAAATTTAGTGGAAAAACTATTAATACATATGGAATACAAAAAATAAATAAATTAACTTTTGTAGTTCCTATTCCACATGTCTAATCTTCAACATTACTCGAAATCTTCGTCACTTCCAAGTAATCCAATGATCCCAAAGGTTGTAAGTTTAGCATCATCGTTGTTGAAAATCCGTAGCTATAACAACAAGAAAACAAGAGTTCTCAATCATTGTTATACAGTGTCATAGTATCATTACACAATGTCAAAGTTCAATTGTATCACAACTTCAACAACAATACTATGGTGATATGTATCACTCCCCCTTAGTCAATACTCCATCTCACATGGAAACCACTCCCCCTTACATAATGATCCGAAAACCATATGTATTTGTAGTGTGAACTACATATTAATTATCCCCCTTTTTGTCAATAAAATTGGCAAAGGTACAAGAACGGGATCCTAATGAAATTTCCGAAAGAGACATTTCATGACCAAGAGAAAGAAACACACATCATCTTATTTAGATGCAATCATAAAGCCGATGCAAAATGCATTCATCAAGGAGTTTAAAGATACAAGATAACCCCTATAATATTCCACAGACGCACTCCCCACAAAGATATGGCAATTAAGCGCAAGTTCAAAAAGAACTCTCCCCCATAATGTCATTCCCGAAAGAACAACAAGAGCGACCTTAATTTCGAAGGAAAAGAAGGATTTCTTTGGACATAACAAATCACATACAAGTATGAATTTGAATCCAAAATACTCAATTAAATTAACCACAAGAGAACCCATGATTAATTTAATCGAAATAAACAACCAAACTAATCACAAAAAGTAATCAATTTAATTGGCCATACTCACATAAGAGAATCTATGGAGCAATGACTAAGTTAATCATGAAAATAACCAACCCAATCAAATGTGCTCAAACATAAGAAAACTTATGGAGTCATAACTAAATAACCAAACAAGATGATTAATTTAGTCCAATATGCTCGACATAAAGTACCTTATGGAACAACAACTGTAGGATCAGAATATCGCAACAACAATACCTCGCGAGATCAATAAACGACGATATTGTGAAAGTGTCGCAAATGAGTAATATAAATGACGCAATGAATGACGGCAGCCAAAACACGAGAAAGATGTGAAGACTTAGCGAGATTTAGGAAACTTGCGAGATTATATATTTGTACACTTGCGATATTTCGCAAGTCATTCCCGAAAATAAAGGACAGCTTAGCTGTCATCCATTGTGTAATACCCTATATAAGGAGTCGAGCAGGAATGTTGAGAGAGATCTTTTTCCGAGTGTTAGGCAAGTCATTAAGAGAGAGAAAGTTTGTAGTGATTGTAATTTCTTTAGCTCTTTTCCATTTTATCTTGTAAAGATTCAAGGAATTAATCAATAAAAATCATAGTTGTTCATCTTCAATGGCTTAGTTGTGCGGATTCTTGTGAGGGGTGTAGTGTAGGATTTCCTGCAACTACATATTGGCACTAGAAACAGGAAGAGAGTAAGGATTGACATCTTGATTTGAAAGAATTTGGAGTAGTAGGGAAGGAATTTCATATAATTTTCAACAATTTACCAAAATTAAGAAATGGATAGAAGAAAAAATGCATCCGAGCAACCAACAACTGTTAGAAGGAGTAGGAGACTTGCTGGAGAAGGGAGAAATGAAATGGGAGAATGCTCAAGAATGAACATAAGGAATAATTAAGAAAATCAAATTCAATCACCAATTCAACCAGTAGCAAATAGAACTGTGGATTATGATAGAGTAAGCGTGCATACTTGGAGATCAGACTCTGTGGACGAAAGGGGAGAAGAACAACAATTGGTAAACAATGGACAAGAGGAGAGAGACCGAGAAGGGATTGGAGAAATAATTCATGGAAATGAAGAGATCGCATCATTAGAGGCGTTGAGACAAACAATACATGAAGAAAGACGATTAGAGGCAGAGGAACGTGCAAATTTGACAAGACAGAATCATGAGTTGAGGATGGAAAACATGAGATTACAAAACAGAAAGTCGAGAAGCACTACAAGGTCAAGCTCAAGATCAGTTAGAGAGGAAAGAAGGAGAATTTTACCTACAGAAAATGTTGATGAAGAAAACCAAGAAGAAGCGCAAAATCCAGGCACAGAACATTGCGAGAGAAGAGAAATGATGGAAGATCGTTATATCCCACGTCCCGAGACTCTTCAAAATGGGCAGAATGATGGAAATCAAGGAAATAGGCAGCGTCAGGGGCGGAATAATCCAGTTGATGAAGAAAATCAAGAAGAAGGAAGAAGAATATTGCATGGGAGAGAAGCACGGAGGAAGCAAAAAGAGATTGAAGATGAAATTGAAAGACATTATGCTAAACAAGCACGTCTAGCCTGCGAGAGGGAAAGATTAAGAACAGAAATGGAAAATCAAGAATTGGAAGAAGCAATTCGCCAGAATAATCATGATAATCGAGAAAGAAGGCGAGAACAAAATCGCAACAATGATAATATCAATGAAGAATATGAAAGAGTACAAAGGAGAACCGATAGGCAACAAAGAAGAGAAATTGATAGATATAACGGTGTGCGAATTCGTGAAAGAAATGAAGGAAAAGATCGTAGAGAAAGACGAGAAGAGAATGATGAACAAGAAAGTCAAAGTAGACATGAACGCAGGAGAAGAGAAGCAGAACTAAAAAGACCAATGGATTCAAATTCTGATGTAAACGAACAAATTTTGAGAGAATTGGCAGAAATGAGAGGAATGATGAACAGTAAAAGGGGAGGAGGAAAGAGACAGTTGGATGAAGCCATAGAAGAAGCTGCAAAAACTCCGTTCACACAAGAGATACAATTAGGAGGAATACCACCGAAGTGCAACTTACCTACATTAACCAGCATTTTCGATGGAACAACTTGTGCGATACAACATATCAAAGCTTATATGAGATCTATGTTACAATGGGAGAATCATGATGCTATATTGTGCAAATATTTTGCATCAAGTTTGACAGGAGAAGCTTTGAAATGGTTTGAAGGACTACCGAAGAATACAATAACATCTTTCAATCACTTGCAGGCTATATTTTTAGGGGCATATATAAGTAATAATTCCTCGCGACCTGGTATTGAAGATGTATTTGGGTTAAAACAAAGGGTTAGTGAAAGCTTGAAGCATCTAACTGTGAGATGGAAGACAATGTATAGCGAAATTGATGGTCGTATGGAGGAGAGATATCTCATCTTATCATTCATTAATGCTATGTTCGCGACAAATCTATTATATATTCAAATTTTTAGAGTCAAGAATACAATCACAATGACTGAGTTACGAGAGCTTCAGGAGGAGTATATTGCTCTAGAAGAAAAGCAAAATGAGATGAAATCATACCCCGTCGCGAATACAAGTTCAGGAGCTGCGAATGCAAGTTTGTTACCCAAATTGATAAACACTATGGCGAGTACCTCGCAAGGTCAACAAAGAATGATGATACCGGATGATGGTCAGCAAAAGTTGGTATCCATGGGAAGTCGCGATCAGGAAGAATTTGAAAGAGAAAGAAATTTCTACAACCATGGCGGAAATAATAAAATTCAAAGACTTGATCAGCCGCAAGAAACCTATGGAGGTCAGAGGCATAATTATCATAGAGGGCAGCGAGGTCATAGGGTAGTATGGGAAGAAATCAAGATGCCTCCACTAAACGCTAGTGTGGAGAAAATATGGGAAGCTATAATCCTGATGGAAAACATACCTGCACCATGGAACATGGGGAATGAACCGCCTCCAGGTGACAAAAGTCATGAATTCTGTTCCTATCACCATTTTCATGGACACCTAACGAATGATTGTAGGAATGTAAAAAGAATCATCCTCAGAATGATAGACCAAGGGAAGCTAAATCATTTCTTAAAATGTGAAGAGAAGACTCAACCATTACCAACACCTCCAGAAATTCACAGAGTAAATACAACAAAAGGGAAAGAAACGTTTGTAGTAGAAGTTGGAGCGAAGGCCAAAAACTTGTTCTACAACTTTATCGTACATTCGTACAGGACAATTGAAGATTTTCATGATAGTGTTCTCAGTAGGGTTTTCGCAAGAGATGCTGACAATAGAGAAGTAATGAACATCGCGAAGACATCACCACTAAAAGAATGGCAAACGCAGATTATTTCTTTTACCGCAGAAGAGGTACCTGAGGGTGGCGAGATGCATGACAGTCCATTAGTGGTAAGATTGGAGATTAACCCAAAACCTGTTGATGATGAAGATGATGGGCAGAAAATTCATGGGCAATAAATAAAATGTTAATTGATACTGGAAGCTCTGTAAACCCTTTTTTACCACACTTACAAGACTATGGGAGGGAAAGACGAAGATTTGATACCTTCAACCTATAAGATTTATGGTTTTAATGGTACTGCCAATAAACCTAAAGGAGAAACTCGTATGCGAATACCACTGAAAGGATTATCAACTGAAATCTTGTTTTGCATAGTCGATTTGGAATCCCCCTATAATGCATTAATTGGGCGACCTTGGTTACATGAGATCTTGGGTGTAGCATCGACTTACCACCAATGCATCAAATTTCCTCATCCCAGTGGTGTTGGAGTTATAAAAGGAGATTGGGCTGAGGGACAAAAGTGCTATGAAGTTGATGTGGAATCTTGCGAGGAAAGGGATGCTCAAAAGAAGAATTGGAAACAGAACATTAAAGAAGCACAAAGAAGGGACAGACTGATGGTGGACGCAATAGAAGTGAGAGCTGAAGATACATTGCGAAACCAATGTCTGAAGACAGTGGGAAATTGCGATGGTTTCGCAAAAGGGAAGGAAATATCAGCAAATTTAAATGAAGAAGAAGAGAGCAACAGAAGTAAGAAGTGTAAGAAATGAATAATTGACTTTAGATTTGTGTAAAAAAAAAAAAAAAAAAATTGAAGGAAAAAGACATGTCGAAAGTACAAAGAATATGACGATTGAAGAAGGAGTACGCGAAAGTTTCGCGAGACAGAATATATGAAAATCCGGTTAAATAATTAGAACGAAGATCACATCAAACAAATCAAGATTACGTGAGAATTTCGCAGAGATAATGAGAAGAAATGATCAAAAATCAATGATATATACGAATGGGACGAACCTTTATGGCGTACACCCTAGTTCGCGAATGATATTTCGTAAGAGGCAAATGTAAGACCTAAAGTGCGTCATATAAGGGGGTATCTCTTGACATGACTCAGGGAAAAGGTTACACCGCCCCGGAACCTGAGTCATGGAAATTTGGGGTCAATAAAGCCCATCCGGGAGAGATACCTTGGATTTCCAACTATATAAGGTTATACCCTGGTTGGACGACCGAGGGTCTCTTCCAAGGAGTCAGTGTATGACCAAGGCGCCGAGGTACACGGTTGAGCCAAGAGTGCCTGGGGCATTTGAAGTGTCTCGGCCATTCTTGGCAAGTCTTGGCACATGCCGCACTCGGCCCGAAGAAAACTCCACTTAGGGTGCAGTCTCGTAACCATAAGCCCTATAGGTATAAGGGATAAGAGGCTGCGAAAACAACTGGTTGTTGTTAAGACCGGATGGGAGGAGCTAGTCTTATATGGCCGATGTACGCCTCCTTGAAGGGGCAACCAGGGAGATGATAAGGGCGGCACCCTCCATTAGGGAGCTGATAAGTGTCTTAAAACGCAAATGTCACGAGGCTCTATTTTCGCAAAAAAAATTAGGCTTGTCATATTTGTGCGATGATCCTGAAGAGGCAATAATACTAACGCGAGGGTAAGACAAGATCAATGGGTTTTTACATGAAAATGTAAAGACGTCCTGCGATTTCGTCACAAAGACGACAATGTCATGGGGATTTACGTTCGCAAGAATATTTAGGCATGTCATATTGTCGCAAGAAAAATATCTTGCAGAGGCAAAAATACTAAAGAAATGATAAGGCAAGATCAATGGGTCGTTACATGAAAGTGTAAAGACGTCCTGCGATTTTGTCGCAAAAACTGAGGGGTGGCAAAATAAGACCTTTAACTAGGAAGGCAAAATAAGACCACACAAGAAATGATAAGGCAAGATCAATGGGTCGTTACATAAAACTGTAAAGACGTCCTGCGATCTTTTCGCAATGACAGAATTCGACAGAAAATATCTGTGAAATTATACTTAATCTCCCATTCAAATATAAATAACAAGAGAAAGAAGGAATAAGGTAGAATCTATATTTAAAGATCCAAGAAATTTACAGTAAGAGATTACAAAAATGGAGGGCTAAAAGGATAAATGTACAAATATTACAAGAAGAGAAAGAGGAAAATGGAGCAATCTCTCAGTTCACTCTTCTTTTTCATCAGACTCTTTGTCGGACTCCTCTTCTTCGCTAGCATCACTATCAGAGACATCCAAGGAAGGCATATTTTCAGGAACCTCATCAAGAAGACAAGGATATGAAGAAAGAGGAATGTTGTGGTCATCGCAAACTGTCTTAATAGTTTGATTGCGAAAACGAACATCATCATTATTGAAATTCGCTACAGTAGTTTGTAGTTGCTTCTTCAACTTGGAATACTTGTCGTTGCGAAAAGAGAGGTCCTTTGCAAGTTGTTCTTTTTCAGATTCAAGTTCTTCAATCCTTGTTTGATACCTCTTCTCAGCTTCTGCGAACGTATTATAATGGATTAGTAACTTAATAGCAATTTCAAAAAAAAGAAACGATAAAATTAAGAAGAAGCATTAACAACCTTCTCTGTCAGAAATCATGTCTTTAACCAAGGCAGTTTGATCAGCATGAAGGCTAACGTTAACACCTAAGTTATTTCTGGCATTATCTAGAACTTTCGCAGCCCAAGCGAATTCATCGTCATTATTTATAAGAAGAAGAGAACGAATTTGATTCTCTCTTTCGCTAAGAACAATATTTTGACGAATAGATTCATCACACTCAATTTGAACTTCAAGAAGAGCTTTTTGAAATTCTGTTAATGCTTGAGCGCCTTGATTATCAATGCGATCTTTATCATCTATAAGATCGCTAACTTTCTTCCTTAAAATACTAATTTTCTCTTGGGAACTAAGATGCAGGTGTTTCATTTGGTTGGCTAAACTTAAGCTAGATCTATGATCTGCTTCTAAGAGACGGAATCTGGATTGAAGTTCGTTCAAAGAAAGATGTTTGATTATGTCATTTGAAAAGCTATTTAGAGAATTATTGAGATGGGCAAGAAGAGCATCGTTATCCATAGGCTCGGGGAATGTGTGAAGAAGAATAGCTTCATCAGAAAGGTTATAAATGTCTGCGAAAATGATAATTCAGATAAAGAAAAGTAAATGACAAAATAAGAATAAGAAAATGAGAAGAATTTTATACCATAAAGTTGTTGATTAGCATTTTGAAGGCTAGATATTTTATCCTTTTGAGAAGAAGATTCAACTTCAAATTGTTTGATTTTTTCACGAAGAACAGCAGTTTCATTTCCAAGTTCTTTATCTCTCTTGCGAAGAGAAACAGTTTCAGCCTCCAATTCTTTGTTCTTCTCCTTAAGTTGAAGGTTTTTCTCTTCGAGACTGTTGCGCCTTTTCTCGAGATCTGAGGCAACAACAAAGGAAGCTCTCCCAGACTATAACGGAAAATAGAGAAATTGTTAAGATAAGGTTTATAATTGAAATCACGCAAAAATAAAGAAATATGAACATACCAAGGCACTAAGTGCATTTAAGAAACTGGAGTCATTGTTCTGGAAACTCCACGAAAAGAATCATTATCCTCTAGCAAAGGGGCGTCACAGATATTTGCGAGAGCTTCGCAAATGGCAGAAAAACGATCATCTCCCATTCCTTGCATAGAATCAGAGAAAACACTAGATAGTTGCGCCATTGCAGATTCAACTGAAGGATTCTTCTTCGCAAAAGAAGTGTCAACATCATCATTATCTTCATCGGAGTTCTCACTGGATTGAGAACCAGAGTGAGAAGAGGAGTGGATTTTTCGTTTTTTAGAAGATGGAGCAGAAGATTTATTCTTGCGAAGTGGAATTCTACTCTTTCCTTTAGATTTCGCAATTTCAGAAATATCACCTTCTTCAACGCCAACCTTCGCACACTAATGAAGATAAGAAACAGAGGCAACAATATTGTTAAAAATAAAGAAGAAAAGTATTTCTTACTTCATCCGTGATCGAATGGAGTATCGCCAAAGTACTCGCCTTTGGATTCCTTTCGTAACTTCTTCTCAAATTTGGTGATCTAAAAAATTCCCAAACTTAGATATAAGAGGAAATAAAGATTGTAAAATAAGTAAAAGTTAGGAAGTATACCTCTTTTGCTTTCTCGGGCCAATTAAATACCCAAGGATGATAATTTGCGAGATTCGCAGGGAGTATATTGGAACCTGAAATGTAAGGTCCGTTCAAAAATAGCGGAAAGACACACCACTTGTCGTCTTTAGAGTAGCGAGGAACATTGTTCTTGCCAGAGTGCCAATCAATATCTAGCATGAGTATCTTGTCGCTGGGAATATTCTCTTTTCTTTTCAGACGATCACCCCAAATGAGATTTATCGTTCTTCATATTTATCACTTCATAATTTTCAAAAAAGTTTTCTACTGAATATTTTTCAGCAACTATCTCTAAGTTGGCGAATTTAGGATCTTTGACGTTATCGGGATACGGAGAACCCTTACCAGCGCCACGATTGGCGAACTCAAGCATTAAACGGATGCAATCCCCACTTAATTGGTAAATAGCTCGCGAGAATTTCTCATGAGCAAGAATTTCATAGAACAAGGGCAGTTCGGGATTGTAAAGAGGAATGGGAAGACCTGCGAGGAGTTGACCTAGCGAGATTATGATTTTCTGATCATCACAATGATGATCAGTAAACAATTTTGCAGAAAGAATAGATGAAGATTCTTGATTGGGAATAGTGGACAAGGTGAAACTGACGAGGTGTCAATCTCGCAAAAATAAATTTCTCTACTTCTCTTTAACTAGCAAGTAGTATAATGTAAGTAGGATCGTCCCAAGGGAGGTATGAAGTTCAAGTTGTTATGCAAATACTCTTAGCAAAGATGATTTTGTTGTGGAAATCTTTGAAAATTGTAAAATGTATTCAAATATGAGATGTAAATGATTAAAGGTTCATTCTAGACCACGGAATACAAACCAAATTGATAGATAGCTATGTTCTTCACATCATCATGTTACTAACAACCCTAGAATAATTAGTACGCTCAACTATTCCGTTATTATCTCCTAGCTCACCGGATACGGAAGCGCTCGACTACCGGTTCCTACTTGCCAAGTTTCCTAGAGGTACGCTTACTAGGTTTGACTTAAACAAGTGCTCTAAGTTATGTGAGATAAGGTTGCTCCTAGTGATGAACTCAAAAGCATGAATCACCTATTAGTGTTGATTTCTACATATGGGTACTTAACAAAGTCCCATCATCAATACCCACATATTACTACTTGTGTTTATCTTCTCTAGACAATTACGGGTCGAAGAAAATCTAAACTAGCAAATAGATTAAGAATTAATGATTCAATTTCGAACTTAAACCCTTAACAAATAATCCATAGACAATATTAGCATGGTAGAAATCAATCAATAACATTAATGAATGCAAGAGAACAAGTTATTTCATATCAAATATAGATTCATATTTCGAAGCCCGAAATCGCCCTTAATCAAAGAGAGTTTTAGTTACTCATAATATTGGAGTTCATCATCAAATAATAATGGAAATAAAGTAAAGAAGATGAAAATATTAAATGAAAGCAAACCCTAGCTCCGGCTCTCTGCAAAACTCCAAGAAGAATACGTGATCCTCTAAGTTGTAGAAGTTTCCCCTTTTGTAGCTTTTCTCCCTTCCAAAACTAGGTCATATCCTCAAAAGTCCAAGTCCAATATATCCACCAAGCCCACATAGGAGGAAACCCATATAGAAAACATGCTCAGGAAGTAGTCACCGGAGGTCCCAGAAAGTCCCCGGAAAACTGGGTGAGGTGCCTGAAGTTCGCCGGAACTTGGCCGGAACAATCACCGGTCGACTGTAAAATATCTCAGAAGACCTGAACACCGAGTCAGAGTCTAACTTGGTGAGTCAAGGTCTGAGTTAGAGTGCTAACTAGACTGACTGGTTCTATTGGCCAAGACTGAACCATTGCAGGCCATAACCCAGTGTTGCACCATCTTGGTGCTTCACAGCCTCATATTCAGCTCATAATCTTGCTGCTCACTGCACTACACCTTACAGCTTCCAGATACTCGAGCACAACCCATAAGCACCAGCTCAAGGCCATTTCAATTGCTCAATAGCAGCTGCATTGCCACCAATACTATCACCTCAGTTCAGCTACACTTGCCTCCAAAGCTAAAGTCCCAGATGCACAATAATTCCGCGCCCTCGCTTGCAATTCATTGTACTCAGTTTAAGCAACTTCATCTCACTCAGCTGACATCTAGGCAGCATCACTTCCAACTTCAAGCACCAAGTTTCATAAATGCCAACCATCGATGGCTAGCTATCACACAACTCCATCCATATATCTGAACTGCTAATGGCTTCAACCAAACTAGTTCGCTCCATCTCTCTAACTCCCAGCAAAACAATCCTCCAAATACACAGCATCAACACATGACCTGGACTGCACCTTTTGAGCTCCAGAATTCCACCCATTTCAGCCTTAAATTCGAACTACAGACCACCAGAACCAGCTGAACCAACACCTGAATTTAAACAAACTCAAGTCTTCCCTGCGCTGCTAACTCAACTCCAACAACTTCAGGTACCATCTCAGAACCTTCAACAGCCTAAACTAACGGCAACAGGTCATCAGATCTTCACCATTGAACCCATACAGTCCCGGTCAGCTTCTAAATTGCGTCCAAGTTACTGCCAAAAACTCCTTGCGCACAGCCACCGAACCATTGCCAAATACCCTTCCTGTACATCCATCGAACCATGGCTACAGCATCAAAACAAGTCTCAAACTGCCATCGAACCCTGGCAGCAACCCCAGCTCTTTTGCCTGATAAAAAACTTGACCAAAACCTCCCAAATTCGAGCCATACTGCCAGTTTAAACCCCTTCAAATCTTCTCGGAAACAACCACCAAAAACCATCATTTCAACAGCATAATCATCTGCTCAAACCAAGATAGTAACATCACCTCCTTACTTGCGTCTAGCCCTTGGTACTTTCTTAATAAACACATGACTGCAACCGTGTCTTGGACTGCCTTCGAATCACAACAACATATGAAATTGAGTTCAAGAATTTCAATCAATTACAATCACAATTCCCTGGCAACAGTTCTCACTATATTAGTTGTAGCAACAACATATTACAGCTGAAATTCAGCTCAAATCGAACCCATATCAGCTCCTAACTCGGCTGCAAAACCACCAAAGCACAGCTACATATCCTTGTTCTTGTTGCAGTAGAAGTGCTCTCAAAAACCCATTGCTTCTGCTCATGAACAAACCTCAATTCCACTGACATATTCACTAAACAACAACCACCATAACAAAGCTTCAGTTCTTCCATTTGTAGATGTACAAAATAAGTCACAAATCTCGAGACCACGGTAATGCCTTCTTCCTTGATTTTCAGCTCTAATTCACGGAAACAAATCCATCAATTCCCGCTCATTTCCCTTTCACGAATTTGCCCTTAAATCACCTCGTCCGATAGCTGAATCGATGATTGCAACAAACCCCATTTCTTCCATTCAATTGGCCAAAATCTCCATGATTTGAAGACACTTAATCCTCCTCCTTATTGGTTCTGAAAGGAGCTGTTAATCTCTGCTTAATACCCATCTCAATCCCTGGCTGATTGCAATTCATGTTCACAGCTCAAACTCAAAACCCATATCTCAACTTCTTTACCTGAGTTCAATTTCTCTTCATGGCCACCATCATCTCAAACTCCCAGTGATAAAACCCTCACTCTGTGTTTCACCGTGTTCTTCTCTTTCGACGAAATCTCTCAGAAACCACCTCAACAGCTCTCAATCGATCATATCTTGGATCTGATTCTCTCAACAGTGCCATGAACGGTGGCAGCCATCTTCCCTCTCTCAAATTCAGCCCACATAATGAAAAGTGAAAATAAACACTTCTCTTAATTCTAGGGCTTCTGTAGGAATTGAGAGTGGATAAAACCACCCAAGTGACAAAGAAAAGGGGTTACCCATAAATGGTTCTAGGCACCCATTCTTTAGATAAAAGCCACCATAGTGATACTTGGCTTGTCGGGCCGCGGAACCGACCGCCTATTTACTTCCTTGTTGCGCATATTCTTGGCCGACTCCGAGTATCACCCGCATGTGAAATGACCAAATTCCGTTCCTTGCTCAAAATGAATGATTTCTTCTTCTTTTGCTCCGCGCGACTCCAAAGCACCTAAAAACTCAAATTCACACATAAGATACATATTTTACAAGAAAACTTAGCGAAGAAAGCATAAACAATAGATAAATACATAGGTGTTTTAGACACCTATCAAATTCCCCCACACTTAGACTTTGCTAGTCCTCGAGCAAATCAAACAAAATAATTATAAAACATACATACAACTCCGTCTATTTGTGACAAATCAATGAACGAATCCAAAATGACTACAGGAGGAGGTACCTTGAGCAAATTCAGTTCATATTTAAGTAAATAAAGCTCTAATCAGATAGTCGAACAAGCCACAATACTCGGAAACTAACAAACCACAATCACAATGAAAAGATTAAGAAGATGGATATAGATGTAGATGTTGGCGAATGCTCACAAGTGATCGATGTTTCCCATATCTGTCTGAAGGTCACTACCAAGATGAACCTATGCATCCTATTGGATTGAGCTATGGTCAATTCTAATGTCAACACACTGGCATATACAAGGGAACCAAAGTGGTCAACAAACTTATTTCTACATCAACTCTTTGGCATATACAAGGGAACCAGGAGTGACTTTATTCACCAAATATAATACTTTCTTTTCTTTTTCTTTTCTTTTTCACTTTGTTTTTTTTTTTTTTTTTTTGTGACAAAGATGATTCGATCTTTTGGATCCAAGCGCATGCTTCTTGTCAGCAAGTACGTGATAGTTGCCTTGGATCCTGCATTCCACGCTTGTTTAGGCGACGGAGACAGGGACTACGTTTCACACATACTGCTATTCCCAAGTGTCATTCTTATTCCGTTTGGTCTAATTGGTCGGTCTCTTTTTTTTTTTTTTTTTTTTTTTTTTTTTTTTTTTTTTTTCATAGCAACTCAATCATTCTATTTCATCATAGCAGTAATAACACGTCGATGTTTAGTGACCCACCAAAGCACTTAGAGAACAATAGATAAATATGGAAAATAAAATAAAAATAGAATGCGATATGGTGATATTCCGAGATATGGTAACGACTATCATGTTATTTGTGATTTCTGAGCTATGTTCGTCCCTGTTAATTAATGGGTTCCTCAACTCCTGCAATCAAAATGATTCCATCCACTAATGGTGTCATCCTAAAGGCACAATTCCTAGATTTCGGAGTTCAAAAAGCACAAATTTTTCTTGGTTTTTCTATTTTTCTGATTTTTTTTTTTTTTTTATGGCATAAAACTACTAAACGCATAAAACAAACTATACAAACATATAAATGCTCCCCCACACTTAAACTTTACATTGTCCTCAATGTAAAATTGAATCATCCAACGAAGGTTCAAGGTGGGAAATTCCGCAAATGATATGCAAAAACAAGAAAATAAAGATAAAATGCTTTAAAAATAAAAAGATAAAGGGAAAGATACAAAACCGGTGGGTTGCCTCCCACTTAGCGCTTGGTTTAACGTCGTCGGCCGACGTTCAGCTCCAATTACTCCTCCAGAGGGAGTGGATCACTCAATGTGATCATATCCTGATTCTCCGTCACAAACTGCTCATAGTATGGTTTCAAGCGATGGCCGTTAACCTTGGAAATCAACCCTGTTTTGGGACTAGTAATTTCAACTGCACCATGCGCAAACACATTAGTAACAACAAATGGTCCAACCCATCTGGACCTAAGTTTACCCGGAAATAATTTAAGACGAGAATGGAATAAAAGTACTTTTCGCCTACTTCAAAACTCTTTCGGGAAATCATTTTATCATGGAAAGCCTTGGTCTTTTCTTTATAAATGCGTGAACTTTCATATGCATCATTTCGTATCTCTTCTAACTCATTGAGTGAAGTTTCCTATGTTCTGGCTGCATCTAATTCCATATTACATACCTTGATAGCCCAATAAGCTTTGTGTTCGAGTTCGACGGGAAGATGGCAAGGTTTACCATAGACAAGCCTAAAAGGAGACATACCGATGGGTGTCTTATAAGCTGTCCTATACGCCCACAAAGCGTCATTGAGTCTATAACTCCAATCTTTCCTTGTAACATTCACCGTCTTCTCTAAGATGGACTTAATCTCCGGTTGGAAATTTCAGCTTGTCCACTCGTTTGTGGATGGTACGGTGTGCCAACTTTATGAGAAATGTTATACTTCTTTAGAAGAGCGTGAAAGGATCTCTTGAAGTGCGAACCTCCATCACTAATCACCACTCGAGGTGTTCCAAACCTAGAAAAGATATGTTCCTTCACAAACTCACAAACAATATGAGAATCATTGGTAGGGGTGGCTTTAGCTTCCACCCACTTAGAAACATAATCTACAGCAAGAAGTATAAAAAATTTCCCATTGGAATTCACGAAAGGCCCCATAAAATCGATACCCCAAACATCAAAAATCTCAACAGCGAGAATTGGTGTTTGCGGCATTTGGTTTCTAGCACCAAGGTTGCCTGTCCTTTGACACCTATCACAAGCCTTACAACATAGATATGCATCCTTAAACAATGTAGGCCAATAAAAACCACTTTCGAGAACCTTGAGGGCTGTCCTCTTGGCTCCGAAATGGCCACCACAAGCATATGAGTGACAAAAATTCAGAATTGATTGAAACTCGGATTCAAGTACGCACCTGCGGATCATTTGATCGGAGCAATGCTTCCACAAATAAGGTTCATCCCATATATATTGCTTGGCAATCTTCTTGAGCTTGTGTTTTTGGAATGTAGACATGGAACTAGGTACTTGTCCCGTCACCAAGAAGTTAACGATATCAGCGTACCATGGAGTTGTGCCACCAACCGCAAAGAGTTGCTCATCAGGAAGCTATCATGCAAAGGAATCGCTTCTTCGGACACAACCATCTGGGCTTAGATGATCCGCTACAAGTATTCTCACTACCCTTCTTGTCCTTGATTTGCATGTTGAACTCTTGAAGAAGAAGTATCCACCTTATGAGCCTTGGCTTAGCATCCTTCTTTGTGAGTAAGTATCGAAGTGCAGCATGGTCAGAGAAAACAACCACCTTTGTACCCACTAAATAAGATCTAAACTTCTCGAGTGCAAACACTATGGCCAAAAGCTCCTTTTCAGTAGTGGAGTAGTTGATTTGTGCTCCGTTGAGAATTCTAGAAGCATAATAAATGGCATATGGAACTTTGCCATCTCGCTGTCCCAACACGGCTCCAACGGCATAATCACTTGCATCGCACATCAACTCGAATGGCTTGCTCCAGTCCGGTGGTTTGATGATTGGTGCGGTAGTCAACAACTCTTTCAAGGTGTCGAAAGCTTCCTTGCATTCCTTGTCACAATCAAAGGCCACATCTTTTTGCAAGAGTCTACACGGGGCATTGCAATCTTGGAGAAATCCTTGATGAATCTCCTATAAAAACTCGCATGACCAAGAAAAGAGCGAACCTCCCTCACATTTGTGGGGTATTGTAAGTTCCGAATCAAATCTATCTTAGCCTTGTCAACTTCTAACCCCTTAGAGGATACAACATGACCTAGCACAATCCCATGATTGACCATAAAGTGACATTTTTCCCAATTAAGCACAAGATTAGTTTCTACGCATCGTTTAAGAATAAGTGCAAGGTTATCTAAGCACTTGTCAAAAGAATCACCATACACGCTAAAATCATCCATAAACACTTCTATGATGCTTTCCACATAATCTGAAAATATACTTACCATACAACGTTGAAAAGTGGCTGGAGCATTGCACAAGCCAAATGGCATGCGTCTATATGCAAAAGTGCCAAAAGGGCAAGTAAACGTTATCTTTTCTTGATCTTCTGGAGCTATCACAATCTGGTTATAACCTGAAAACCGTCAAGAAAGCAATAATAAGAATGTCCAGCCAATCTTTCAAGCATTTGATCAATGAATGGTAAGGGAAAATGGTCCTTTCGGGTGGTAGAGTTGAGCTTTCGGTAGTCAATGCACACTCTCCAACCGGTCTGGATTCTAGTTGGAACCAAGTCATTATCTTCGTTTTTCACCACCGTAATTCCGGACTTCTTTGGAACGACTTGAACCGGGCTCACCCATTTGCTATCGGATATGGGATAGATAACCCCGACATCCAACAACTTCAGGATTTCCTTCTTGACTACTTCCATCATTGGAGGGTTCAAGCGACGTTGAGCTTCTCTTGTTGGTTTTGCCCCCTCCTCAAGAAGTATTCGGTGCATACATGTGGAAGGACTGATTCCTTTGATATCGGCAATGGTCCATCCAATGGCAGACTTGTACTCTCTTAGCACTCGAACAAGCTTCTCCTCTTGCACCTTGGTAAGGTTGTTGGCAATGATCACCGGTAACTCTTCCTTGTCACCTAAATACACGTATTTAAGGTGATCCGGAAGAGGTTTCAACTCAAGAATAGGTGCCTGCACAATCGACGGTAAAAGTTTCTCATTAGTAAGCGGCAAAGAAACATAAGACACATTATAATTTGGTGGAACTTCTTGTAATGAGTTAAGAGATAAAACAGCCTATTTAAGCTCATCACAAATAGACAATTCACTTTCAATGTCTTTGTATTTTCCATAACCTAAACCTTCCACTATGGTGTTTTCTAAAGCATCTTCACCATTCAATTCAAAAATCTGTTGAGCTAGAGAATCAATAATATCAATTGAAAAACAGGAATGCACATCACTAGGATATCTCATAGCCTCAAAGATATTGAAACTTATGACTTCGTCATCAAATTCCATAGTTAAAGCGCCCTTGAAAACATCAATCTTTGTTCTAGCGGTTCTCATGAATGGTCTACCCAACAGCAAGGGAGTAGACGATGGTGAATCTTCATCCATCATGTCAAGAACATAGAAATCAGCTGGAAATATGAGTTGATTGACCTGCACCAAAACATCTTCAATAACCCCTTTCGGGTAAGAATTAGACCTATCAGCAAGTTGTATAACAATACATAGGTATTCTTAAGAGGTCCAAGATTCAATGATTCATAAACGGAGGCAGGCATAACATTAATGGATGCTCCTAAATCTAACATAGCACGTTCAAACCTGATTTTACCAATAGTACATGGTATGGTGAAACTACTGGGGTCTTTCAACTTAGGTGGGAGTTTCTTTTGAAGATATGCCGAAGCATTCTCCCCCACACTCATTACCTCGTTACCGGTCAATTTGTGCTTGTTAGTGCACAATTCCTTCAAGAACTTTGCCCAACGTGGAACTTGCCTTATCGCCTCAATGAGTGGAATGTTCACTTCAATCTTCTTAAAGATTTCCAAAAGCTCTTGGTACAATGTCTCCTTGTTCGACTTTGCAAACCTGCTAGGAAAAGGCGGAGAAGTAACATAAGTAGAAACATGAGTTTTAGAGTTAGAATTTGTTACCGGGTCAGCCTTTTTAGGGTGTTTCACCCTCTTCTTTCTCCAAATCAGGTTCATGGGACAGGTGATGTTTCGGTTTCTCTACTTGCTTCCCACTTCGTAACTCAATAGCATTGGCATTCTCCTTGTGATTTATTGGTTGCGAGGGAAGTTTTCCCTCTGCTTGTGCCTCCAATTTGCTCACGGCATTAGCTAATTGACCCATTTGTGTTCGGATGTCCTTCATATCCATTGTTGTCTTTTGCTTATCTTGCACCATTGTGTTGAGAATGAGATTCAACTTGTCATCTATACTCGTGCCTTGAGTTTCTTGTGGTGGTCTTTGCATGAATTGATATCCTCCTTGTTGATTGAAAGTAGGATTTGCAGCAGCTTGCTTGTTGGCATAGCTGAAATTCGGATGATCACGCCAACTGGGTTGTATGTGTTGGAGTACGGATCGTACCTCGGCCTTTCTTTGATTTTGGTACATAGCACTTGCTTGCTCAACATCTTCGGTATATGATGATGGTATGACAGCTGCATCTATTTGAGTCATCATTCTCTCCATGTTGCCCATCCTTTGTTCCATGTGTGAAGAATTGCCAACTTCATTCACCTTCCTTACTGCTGATTCATCTCGAGTGTAGAATTGTCGAGTGTTCGCAGCCATATTCTCCAACAAACTTGTAGCTTCCGCAATGGTTTTGTTGGTAAGTGCACCACCACTTGCGGCATCGATCAAATTTCTATCATTAGAAAGCAACCCTCGTAGAAATATTGAATCACAAGTTGATCACTTTGATTTGGTGGTGTGTACAACTAGCTAAAAGCTTCTTGTAGCGCTCCCAATACTCATGGAGAGTCTCTCCCGATACTTGCCTAATACCACAAATCTCCTTGCGAATCACAGCTGCTTTTGATCTTTGGAAAATACTTCTCAAGGAACAATTTCTTCATCCCATTCCATGTGGTTATGCTTCCGGCGGGTAAGCAAAAGAACCACTCTCCATGATATCTAAAAGAGAGAAAGGAAAAGTGTCATCATAGCCATATCCGCATCTGCAGGTTGCTTGCTTCATACTAGTCACAACATGATGGAATTGTTGCAAATGACGATTAGGATCTTCTCCGCTAAACCTCCGAATTTGGGCAGCAAGTTAATCAATTGTGGTTTCAACTCAATGGTTCCATTCATTTGAATACATAAAGGTGGCTGATCTAGGTTTGGAGAAGTGAGCTCCTTGAGTGTTTTTGGAGCAGTGGTCGACCTCCCATTGTGTTGCCTTCCTCTTCGTCCGAGTCCGAGAATTCACTTGGTGTAGAACTTTGAGGAAGTGGAGTGTTGACTGCTCGAATGAAATCCTTAAGTAAAGTGCCTGAACGAAGACGTATACCAATTGGACTTGGTCTGCCCTCTCCACGCATTCACCAAAGAATTAGTACCTGAAAACCAGATTCTAAGAGGTTGAATAAGTAAATAGAAATTGAAAATAAAAGCAAAAGTAACAACTAAGAATAAAAATAACAACTAAACTCGCCACTGCCTCCCCGGCAGCGGCGCCAATTTTGACGAGGTGTCAATCTCGCAAAAATAAATTTCTCTACTTCTCTTTAACTAGCAAGTAGTATAATATAAGTAGGATCGTCCCAAGGGAGGTATGAAGTTCAAGTTGTTATGCAAATACTCTTAGCAAAGATGATTTTGTTGTGGAAATGCTGAAAATTGTAAAATGTATTCAAATATGAGATGTAAATAATTAAAGGTTCATTCTAGACCACGGAATACAAACCAAATTGATAGATAGCTATGTTCTTCACATCATCATGTTACTAACAACCCTAGAATAATTAGTACGCTCAACTATTCCGTTATTATCTCCTAGCTCACCGGATACGGAAGCGCTCGACTACCGGTTCCTACTTGCCAAGTTTCCTAGAGGTACGCTTACTAGGTTTGACTTAAACAAGTGCTCTAAGTTCTGTGAGATAAGGTTGCTCCTAGTGATGAACTCAAAAGCATGAATCACCTATTAGTGTTGATTTCTACATATGGGTACTTAACAAAGTCCCATCATCAATACCCACATATTACTACTTGTGTTTATCTTCTCTAGACAATTACGGGTCGAAGAAAATCTAAACTAGCAAATAGATTAAGAATTAATGATTCAATTTCGAACTTAAACCCTTAACAAATAATCCATAGACAATATTAGCATGGTAGAAATCAATCAATAACATTAATGAATGCAAGAGAACAAGTTATTTCATATCAAATATAGATTCATATTTCGGGCCAGAAATCGCCCTTAATCAAAGAGAGTTTTAGTTACTCATAATATTGGAGTTCATCATCAAATAATAATGGAAATAAAGTAAAGAAGATGAAAATATTAAATGAAAGCAAACCCTAGCTCCGGCTCTCTGCAAAACTCCAAGAAGAATACGTGATCCTCTAAGTTGTAGAAGTTTCCCCTTTTGTAGCTTTTCTCCCTTCCAAAACTAGGTCATATCCTCAAAAGTCCAAGTCCAATATATCCACCAAGCCCACATAGGAGGAAACCCATATAGAAAACATGCTCAGGAAGTAGTCACCGGAGGTCCCAGAAAGTCCCCGGAAAACTGGGTGAGGTGCCTGAAGTTCGCCGGAACTTGGCCGGAACAATCACCGGTCGACTGTAAAATATCTCAGAAGACCTGAACACCGAGTCAGAGTCTAACTTGGTGAGTCAAGGTCTGAGTTAGAGTGCTAACTAGACTGACTGGTTCTATTGGCCAAGACCTGAACCATTGCAGGCCATAACCCAGTGTTGCACCATCTTGGTGCTTCACAGCCTCATATTCAGCTCATAATCTTGCTGCTCACTGCACTACACCTTACAGCTTCCAGATACTCGAGCACAACCCATAAGCACCAGCTCAAGGCCATTTCAATTGCTCAATAGCAGCTGCATTGCCACCAATACTATCACCTCAGTTCAGCTACACTTGCCTCCAAAGCTAAAGTCCCAGATGCACAATAATTCCGCGCCCTCGCTTGCAATTCATTGTACTCAGTTTAAGCAACTTCATCTCACTCAGCTGACATCTAGGCAGCATCACTTCCAACTTCAAGCACCAAGTTTCATAAATGCCAACCATCGATGGCTAGCTATCACACAACTCCATCCATATATCTGAACTGCTAATGGCTTCAACCAAACTAGTTCGCTCCATCTCTCTAACTCCCAGCAAAACAATCCTCCAAATACACAGCATCAACACATGACCTGGACTGCACCTTTTGAGCTCCAGAATTCCACCCATTTCAGCCTTAAATTCGAACTACAGACCACCAGAACCAGCTGAACCAACACCTGAATTTAAACAAACTCAAGTCTTCCCTGCGCTGCTAACTCAACTCCAACAACTTCAGGTACCATCTCAGAACCTTCAACAGCCTAAACTAACGGCAACAGGTCATCAGATCTTCACCATTCAACCCATACAGTCCCGGTCAGCTTCTAAATTGCGTCCAAGTTACTGCCAAAAACTCCTTGCGCACAGCCACCGAACCATTGCCAAATACCCTTCCTGTACATCCATCGAACCATGGCTCTGACATCAAAACAAGTCTCAAAGCGCCATCGAACCCCGGCAGCAACCCCAAGCTCTTTTGCACGATAAAAACTTGACCAAAACCTCCCAAATTCGAGCCATACTGCCAGTTTAAACCCCTTCAAATCTTCTCGGAAACAACCACCAAAAACCATCATTTCAACAGCATAATCATCTGCTCAAACCAAGATAGTAACATCACCTCCTTACTTGCGTCTAGCCCTTGGTACTTTCTTAATAAACACATGACTGCAATCGTGTCTTGGACTGCCTTCGAATCACAACAACATATGAAATTGAGTTCAAGAATTTCAATCAATTACAATCACAATTCCCTGGCAACAGTTCTCACTATATTAGTTGTAGCAACAACATATTACAGCTGAAATTCAGCTCAAATCGAACCCATATCAGCTCCTAACTCGGCTGCAAAACCACCAAAGCACAGCTACATATCCTTGTTCTTGTTGCAGTAGAAGTGCTCTCAAAAACCCATTGCTTCTGCTCATGAACAAACCTCAATTCCACTGACATATTCACTAAACAACAACCACCATAACAAAGCTTCAGTTCTTCCATTTGTAGATGTACAAAATAAGTCACAAATCTCAGACCACAGTAATGCCTTCTTCCTTGATTTTCAGCTCTAATTCACGGAAACAAATCCATCAATTCTGCTCATTTCCCTTTCACGAATTTGCCCTTAAATCACCTCGTCCAGTAGCTGAATCGATGACTGCAACAAACCCCATTTCTTCCATGCAATTCTGGCCAAAATCTCCATGATTTGAAGACACTTAATCCTCCTCCTTATTGGTTCTGAAAGGAGCTGTTAATCTCTGCTTAATACCCACCTCAATCCCTGGCTGATTGCAATTCATGTTCACAGCTCAAACTCAAAACCCATATCTCAACTTCTTTACCTGAGTTCAATTTCTCTTCATGGCCACCATCATCTCAAACTCCCAGTGATAAAACCCTCACTCTGTGTTTCACCGTGTTCTTCTCTTTCGACGAAATCTCTCAGAAACCACCTCAACAGCTCTCAATCGATCATATCTTGGATCTGATTCTCTCAACAGTGCCATGAACGGTGGCAGCCATCTTCCCTCTCTCAAATTCAGCCCACATAATGAAAAGTGAAAATAAACACTTCTCTTAATTCTAGGGCTTCTGTAGGAATTGAGAGTGGATAAAACCACCCAAGTGACAAAGAAAAGGGGTTACCCATAAATGGTTCTAGGCACCCATTCTTTAGATAAAAGCCACCATAGTGATACTTGGCTTGTCGGCCGCGGAACCGACCGCCTATTTACTTCCTTGTTGCGCATATTCTTGGCCGACTCCGAGTATCACCCGCATGTGAAATGACCAAATTCCGTTCCTTGCTCAAAATGAATGATTTCTTCTTCTTTTGCTCCGCGCGACTCCAAAGCACCTAAAAACTCAAATTCACACATAAGATACATATTTTACAAGAAAACTTAGCGAAGAAAGCATAAACAATAGATAAATACATAGGTGTTTTAGACACCTATCAGAAACCCTTCTCTTGTAAATTCTTTTGAGTCTCACCCAAAAGAGTTTCATATTTACGGCCGGATGGAGCCATTCTCAGAATATGGGAATGATTAGAAAATTAAAGATCAAAAGAAAGAAGAAAAGGAAGATTTACAGTAGCAGGAACGTGAATTGCAGAGGAGAAGAATTGAAGAAGATTTGCAGAGAGAAAGTAAAAAGAAGAAGAGGAAGGTGAGAAAACTATATATAGAGAAAAATTCTCGAGAAGATAAATGCATTTAATGCGAGAAGAGACGTGAATGGTCAAGAAAAAACGGTTGAAAGAGACGTGTCAAGAAAAGAGCGGAAGAAGAAACATGTGTAATAAATTCTGTGTAAAAGTACGAGATCATAACAGATACAGACGAACCGTTGAGGCATTTCAAAAATACTAATTCTCATGACATTCTCTTCTTCGCAGAGAAGACATGAGAAGAGGCAAGATGTAAGATCAGAATATCGCAACAACAATACCTCGCGAGATCAATAAACGACGATATTGCGAAAGTGTCGCAAATGAGTAATATAAATGACGCAATGAATGGCGGCAGACAAAACACGAGAAAGATGTGAAGACTTAGCGAGATTTAGGAAACTTGCGAGATTATATATTTGTACACTTGCGATATTTCGCAAGTCATTCCCGAAAATAAAGGACAGCTTAGCTGTCATCCATTGTGTAATACCCTATATAAGGAGTCGAGCAGGACTGTTGAGAGAGATCTTTTTCCGAGTGTTAGGCAAGTCATTAAGAGAGAGAAAGTTTGTAGTGATTGTAAATGCTTTAGCTCTTTTCCATTTTATCTTGTAAAGATTCAAGTAATTAATCAATAAAAATCATAGTTGTTCATCTTCAATGGCTTAGTTGTGCGGATTCTTGTGAGGGGTGTAGTGTAGGATTTCCTGCAACTACAACAACAAAGCTAACCATGAAAATAATCAACTATGATTGTTTTAGTGCTCAACATAAGACACATTACGGAGCCTCACAGTAATACACAAAAAATATGGATCAGGGAAGATCAATTACTGTGGAATACACAATGATTCATTATATTTTCCATCACAATTTGCACCATGACATACAATAGACATAATCCTTGAAAAACAAAAGATTTTAACCTATCTTCCATCAATAATTGACAATATAGGCTTAACTTTTGTATTTGTCAAAAGTCCATTCATTCCTTTATCAATATAAGAATATCGACTTACGAAAGACTTTACTTTTGACAAGATATGGGACAATCATAGTTCACGGACGCAAACACACATATCCCATAAACAATTGCAATATATAAAACCATAAAGATTAATACTGCAAAAATCATCTTCCAAACAAGTTTAGAATTTAAACCAATAAATCTAAAAACATGAAGATGAGAATGTTGGACATAGCCATGTGTAATCACAATAATGGCTATTCCAAACTCTAGTTATTCTTCTAACAAAAATGAAAGAAAAAAAAAGATTTACTAGACAAAAACCAAATCAGAAATAGACTTTTATGCCGATGCCGAATACAAACTGAAGTCATATGGACGGTTCTGGATCCTCATGAGTCTTGAGGTTTTCAAGCTTGTGAACGATAGCATCCTATGCACCTTTGGGAAGAACATTCTTATTGTGAAGTTCTTTAACATGGGACTTTATGAGAACAAGGTCAGAATTAACCTTTTTCAACTCAGTTCTTACCACATCAAGACACTTCATAGTATGAACAAGTTGCTGCTTTGCATCCTCAAAGTTCTTAAGGAAGTCAAGAACCACATCGGATAAAATCTATTCAACCTCCTCAATGTCCGAATAGGATCTCAGGAGATTGAGGAAAGGATCCTTCAACTTGAATAAAGGTTCCCTTCTATTTATCGAACTCGAAGTATATACCATTGTCAACGAAGTCTTCAGGCAAATCCCAAGAGCAAGAAGAAGACGCCATTGATAATAAGAAACCTAGAGTGAGATATCTCAACTCAATAGGAAGGATATATAAATATATACAAGAGATTTAGGGTTTACGGGATTGGTTTATGAGAGAAACCCAAAACCGTACGTGTACCCGTAAGAGGATGATTCAAAAGCCCGTAACATGCTTTTAGTTTAAAAACCAAGTTTGAAGCCAAAGAAAAATATCTAAAAAGAAAAAAATACTCATGTAAAAGTATATGACTATTATCCATCTAAGAACGATAATAAATTAGCTAGATAATCAGAGCTACTTTGTAAAGAGTATACCTATTCAATTCTCACACAACTAGGGTTTATGTTGGGTTAGATATCAACCTTGTGATTAATTTACACAAGTATGAGCGTTTAGCTCATTAAATGACTGTCTTTTTTATTTATCATTATTTCTTAGATTGGTACTCAACTCAGAGACGTAAGGCATAGCTATATCAGCATATCTGTCAGAAGATGTTCTCTGAGGACTAAATCTAGGACCTCTTGCAACAGGTTCAAGAGGATTAGGATAGAAGGGAATCCATTTTCTAGACTTAGATTTACCAGTAACAGCCTTATAAACACAGGGAACATTTTTATCAGCAACGCTGGAAAGCCTTTGAGCCCTGTGATGATTACTATAAAAGAGATCATTTTTATAAGGTTTCTGGTTTTCTGTGGGTATGTGATTCACTGCAGTAGTCGATAGACTATTTATTCCATTGATAGTGGAAAGAAGCAAATTATGAAGTTTAGAAATCTGTTTCCTTCTGGCCAAACAATGGATAGCATAGTGTTTCTTTTTCCCACAGAATGTACAGGTTCGTGGAGGAGAAGCAATAATTGGCACCTGTTTTAACTTCATAGCCATATGATAAGATTGTAAGTTACGTAAACTTTTCTTGACACTGTAGTTGCAGGAAATCCCACACTACACCCCTCACTAGAATTTACTCAACTAATCCATTTGAAGATGAATAACTATAGATTTTATTGATTATTTTCTAGAAATGTTTTACAAAAGAAGATAGAACAGAGCTAAGAAATTACAATCACTCTCAATTTTCTCTCTCCTAATGACTTGCTTAACCATTCAAAAAGATCTCTCTCTACAACAGACTTACTCACCCCTTTATATAGGGTAGTACACAGTGGATGACTGACTAAAAGATGTCCTTTATTTTCGGGGAATAACTCGCGAAGTGTCGCAAGTGTATAAGTGTTCATCCTCGCGACACTCTTAACTTTCGCCAGATTTTCACATCTTCCTCGTGTTCTGGCTGTCGTCATTCATTGCGTCATTTATTTTACTTCCCTGCGACTCCCTCGCAATGTCGTCATTTATTAATCTCGCGAAGTATTGATGTCGCGATATTCTGATCCTACATACACAATCTTCTTCTGGAGAGCATCTCGTCATGGACTTTGATTCGTGAGAATTACTTTGTACAGGGGAGTTTCTCCTTAAGACAGAGTTTTCCTTTTCCAAGGATCTGCACTGTTCATGGGCTACACTCAAAGATGCTTCTAGTTTCTCTTTCTCGACACGAAGTTTGTTAAGATCTGATGAATAAGTCTCGATCATCCGTTTTTATCTAATTGAGTCTTCCTTAACAATATCTTCAAGAGCACTAATTTTTTCACGCTGTAGAGTAGTTTCTTGGAGAAGTTTTTCAATATTCTTAGATAAAGACTCATTGATGCTGTAGAGTTCATGTTCTCGATCAAGAGACTTTTCAAATTCATCAACCAGCTGATCATGATCCTGGAAATCAATAATCTCAACAGAGTTTTTTGATATTTTGGTGAGCTCCATTTCAGCATTTGCCATCGTGCCCAATGTCTCATCGGAAAGAGATATGTTGACACAAGGTGGAACAATTTTCTTACCTCGGGATTCGGAAAAATCAGCTAAGGAGTAAGGACTAATCCTTTGAAGTATTCCCAAGACATTTGGCAAACTTTAAATCTGTTGAAGACATCTTGGTATGCGTAGAAGACATATTGTCCTAAGACTCAGATTGCCACAAACACATACTTGTAAGGGTCTTAAACGTGTTTGCCTGCTCTGATACCAATTAAAAAAGCGGGGGTCTAACAACCACACCCAACAATTCGATTAGCAATCTGTATGGACAAACTCCAATATACTTTCTAGAGAATCAACTAGAAAGTCAGACTCAATCTATATGAAAAGTATATCAAAGAGTTTATTTCTCAATCTCTCGATTTAATCTTTACTCAAGCAAATAGAAATCTGCAAGTCTTTATCAAAGAGAGATAACTTGGATGGTACCAAAGACCAATATCCAAGTATCAATCAATTTAAATCAACAACCCAAAAGGTCGGATATTCTAATTGATTGAACAACGCACAACCTACGATATTTCAATTATATAAACAAATATAATACGGAATAGAAATAACACAGACACCAGAATTTTGTTAACGAGGAAACCGCAAATGCAGAAAAACCCCGGGACCTAGTCCAGATTAAACACACACTATATTAAGCCGCTACAGACTCTAGCCTACTCCAAATTAACTTCGGTCTGGACTGTAGTTGAACCCCAATCAATATCATACTGATCCAAGGTACAGTTATGCTCCTACGCCTCTGAACGTTCGCGCTTAGCGCTATGACCAAAAAAGGTGTATCCTCTCACTTGTCTTGGGCTGATGAATGTTGCTCCAATCATGTTGATCTTGATAAATCACTAATAATCAGAAAGGTCAAGGATTTGATAAAGAGGAAGAATAGATGTGATGAATATCCATCTTCAGTTAATGCTTCAGATGATTCAACTACTCTGGATGTCTCAGATGAGTCTAACATAGATTCTCTCTCCTCTACAGCTTCTGATTCAGAACTTGAGTATGACACAGAGTTTCTTGATCTCTTGAATAAAGAGATTCTTCAAGAGTGTAGGATCAGAATATCGCAACACCAATACCCTTGTGAAATCCATAAACGACACATTGCGAAGATATCGCAGATGGATAATATAAATGACGCAACGGATGACGACAGCTTGAACACGAGAAAGATGTGAATACCTAGCGAGATTTTGGAGTGTTGCGAGATTTAACATTTGTACACTCGCGAGAATGTCGCAAGTCAGATCCGAAAATAAAGGACAGCTTAGCTGTCATCCACTATGTAATGTCCTATATAAAGAGCCGAACAGGCTTAAGAGAGGGGGGATCTTTTTCAAGTGTTGGGCAAGTCATTAAGAGAGAGAAAGTTTAGAGCGGTTGTGAATTCTTTAGCTTATTTCCATTTCATCTTGTAATATTTGTGAGTTTAATCAATAAAGACTATAATTGTTCATCTTAAAATGATTTGATTGTGTGAATTCTTGTGAGGGTTGTAGTTTGGGATTTCCTGCTACTACATATGGCGCTAGAAACATGGACTGAAGATTGATATTGTGATTGGAAAGAATTTGGAATAGTAGATAAAGAATTTCATATAACTTTCAACAACTCATCAAAATTGAAAAATGGCTAGAAGAAGACATGCATCAAAACAACCAACAACTGTTAGAAGGAGTAGGAGACTTGCTGGAGAAGGGAGGGACGAAATACAGGAATCTTCAAGAATGAATACAAGGAACAATGGAGAAAATCGAGTTCAATCGCCAATTCAACGTACACCAATACAAAATAGAACTGTGGATTATGACAGAGTGAGTGTACATACTTGGCGATCAGATTCTGTAGATGAAATGGGAGAAGAGCAGAAATTAGGAGGCAATGGACAAGATGAGAGAGACCAAGAAGTAATTGGAGGAATAATTCATGGAAATGAAGAAATTGCAGCATTAGAGGCATTGAGGAAAACAATACATGAAGAAAGGCGGTTAGAAGCAGAAGAACGTGCGAATTTGACAAGGCAAAATCATGAATTGAGGATGGAAAATATGAGATTACAAAATAGGAGGTCAAGAAGCACTACAAGATCAAGTTCAAGATCAGTTAGATAAGAAATAAGAAAAAATTTGCCTATAGAAAATATTAATGAAGAAACTCGAGAGGGAATACAAAATCCAGGCGAAGAACGTCGCGAAAGAAGAGAAATAATGGAAGATCGTTATGTCCAACGTGCTGAAACTCTTCAAAACGGGCAAAATGATAGAAATCAGGGAAATAGACACCGTCAGGGGCGAAATAATCAAGATGGCGAAGAAAATCAGGAAGAAGGAAGGAGAATATTACATGGGAGAGAAATACAAAGAAATGAACGATTAATTGAAGATGAAATTGAAAGACATTATACTGAACAAGCACATCTAGCTCGCGAGAGGGAAAGACTAAGAGCAGAAGTGGAAGAACAAGAACTACAAGAGGCAATTCGACAAAATAATCATGATAATCGAGAAAGGAGGCGTGAGCGAAATCGCAATAATGTTAATATCAATGAAGAATATGATAGAGTACAAAGGAGAACTGAAAGGCGGCAAAGAGGAGAAAATGAGAGATATAACGGTGTGCTAATTCATGAAAGAAGTGAAAGAGAGGATCGCAGAGAAAGACGAGAAGAAATGATGAACAAGAAAGTCAAAACAGAGATGAACGCAGAAGAAGAGAGGCGGAGTTAAAAAGACCAATGGATCCAAATTCTGGTATAAATGAACAAATTTTGAGAGAGTTAGCGGAAATGAGAGGAATGATAAATAATAAAAGAGAAGGAGGTAAAAGACAACTGGATGAAGCCATAGAGGAAGCTGCGAAAACTCCATTCACACAAGAAGTACAATTAGGAGGAATACCACCAAAGTGCAATTTACCTACGTTAACCAGCATTTTCGATGGAACAACTTGTGCAGTATAACACATCAAAGCTTATGTGAGATGTATGTTACAATGGGAGAATATCATGATGCAATATTGTGCAAATATTTTGCATCAAGTTTAACAGGAGAGGCCCTAAAGTGGTTTGAAGGTTTGCCAAATAATACTATAACATCTTTCAACCATTTACAAGCTATATTTTTAGGGGCATATATAAGTAACAATTCCTCGCAACCTGGCATTGAAGATGTATTTGGGTTGAAGGAAAGGGTTGGCGAAAGCTTGAAGCATCTAACTGTGAGGTGGAAGACAATGTGTAGTGATATGGCTGGTCGTGTGGACGAAAGATATCTCATTCTGTCATTCATCAATGCTATGTTCGCAACCAATCTGTTATACATTCAAATTTTCAGAATCAAGAATACGATCACAATGACTGAGTTGTGAGAACTTCAAGAGGAAAATATTGCTCTTGAGGAAAAGCAAAATGAGATGTAATCATACCCCATTGCAAACACAAGTTCAAGAGCAGCGAATGCAAGCTTGTTACCTAAGTTGATAAATACCGTGGCGAGTACCTCGCAAGTACAACAAGAGAGGACAACGGGTGATGGTCAGCAGAAGTTAGTAGCTATGGGAAGTCGTGATCAAGAAGAATTTGAGAGAGAAAGAAACTTCTATAACCATGGTGGAAATAACAAAATTCAAAGACTTGATAAGCCACAAGAAGCTTATGGAGGTCAGAGGCAAAATTACCACAGAGGACAGCGAAATCACATGATAATATGGGAAGAAATTAAGATGTCGCCACTAAATGCTAGTGTGGAGAAAATCTGGGAAGTTATAATCTTGATGGAAAACATACCTGCACCATGGAACATGGGAAATGAACCACCTCCGAGCGATAGAAGTCATGAATTTTGTTCTTATCACCATTTTCATGGAGATTCAACAAACGATTGCAGAAATATAAAAAGAATTATCCTCAGAATGATAGACCAAGGGAAACTAAATCATTTTCTAAAAAATCAATCTCAGTCTCAACCATTACCACCACCGCCAGAAATTCGCAGAGTAAATACAACAAAAGGAGGAGAAACATTTGTAATAGAAGTTGGAGCAAAGGCAAAGAATCTGTTTTGTAACTCTATCGTACATTCGTACAGGACAATTGAAGATTTTCATGATAACATTCTCAGTAGGGTTTTCGCAAGAGATGCTGATAATAGAGAAATAATGAACATTGCGAAGACATCGCCACTGAAGGAATGGCAAAAGCATATTATCTCTTATACTGCAGAAGAAGTACCTGAGGGTGGATAAATGCACGACAACCCATTAGTGGTAAGATTGGAGATTAACCCAAAACCTAGCGAGGATGAAGATGATGAAGCCGTGAATTCATGGGCAATCAACAGAATTTTGATCGATACTGGAAGTTCCGTGAATATTCTTTTTTATCATACTTATAAAACTATGGGAGGGAAAGATGAAGATACAATACCTTCAACTTACAAAATATATGGTTTTAACGGTACTGCAAATAAGCCTAAAGGAGAAGTTCATATGCGAATTCCACTGAAAGGATTATCCTCTGAAATTTTATTCTGTGTAGTTGATGTGGAATCACCATACAACGCATTGATTGGACGACCTTGGTTACATGAGATTTTAGGTGTGGCATCGACTTTCCATCAAAGTATCAAGTTCCCTCATCCCACTGGTGTTGGCATCATAAAAGGAGATTGGGTTGAAGGAAATAAGTGTTATGAAATTGATATAGAATCTTGCGAAGAAAGAGCTGCGAAGAAGAAGAATTGGAAACACAACATCAAAGAAAAACTAAAAGGTGAAAGATTAATGGTAGATGTAATAGAAAAGAGAGAAGAAGAAATGCTGCGAAACCAATGTATGATGAAGATAAGGAGTGGCGAAGGCTTCGTAACAGACAAGAAAATGACAGAAAAATTCAAAAATGCAGAAGCAGAAAGTAGCAGAAGTAAGAGACTTAAAGAATAAAAGTGATTGTTGACTGCCGAGATACAAATTGGGAGGTGAAAGAAAAATGTATGATTGGTTTGATCTTCAAAAAAAAAAAAAAAAAAAAATGAAAAATTATGAAAAATTATGAAAATTTTTCTTATAAATAACAGAGATGAGACTGCGAAAGAAGAGATGATATGCAGAAGAAGAAAATATATTTTATGAATGATAAAGATGAGCTTGCGAAATTACAAAAGAGATTATATGCAGAAGAATCAACAAAATAATCAGACAGAGGCGAACCTACTATGGCGTACACCCTAGTTCGCGAAATCAAAATTTCGCAAGAGGCAAATGTAAGACCTAAAGTGCGTCATAGAAGGGGGTACCTATTGCATGGCTCGGGGAAAAGGTTACACCGCCCCGGAACCGAGTCATGGAGAATTTGGGTCAATAAAGCCCATCCCGGAGAGGTACCTTGGATTTTCAATCTAAGCTTATGACTTAGATTGGACGACCGAGGGTCTCTTCTAAGGAGTCAACATTTTACCAAGGCGCCGAGGTACACGGTTGAGCCAAGAGTGCCTGGGGCATTTGAAGTGTCTCGGCCATTCTTGGCAAGTCTTGGCATATGCTGCACTCGGCCCGAAGAAAACTCTACTTAGGTTGCAGTCTCGTAACCATAAGCCCTATAGGCAAAAGGGATAAGAGGCTGCGAAAACAACTGGTTGTTGTTAAGACCGGATGGGGGGAGCTAGCCTTGTATGGAAGAAGTACGCCTCTTGAAGGGGCAACCAGGGAGATGATAAGGGCGGCACCCTCCGTTAGGGAGCTGATAGGTGTCTTAAGACGCAAATGTCATGAGGCTTTATTTTCGCAAGAAAATTTAGGCTTGTCATATTTGTGCGACAATCCTGAAGAGGCAATAATACAAAAGACAAAGATAAGACGAGATCAATGGGTCAATACATGAAAATGTAAGAACGTCCTGCGATTTCATCGCAAGACGGCAATGTCATGGGGCTTTATGTTCGCGAGAATTTTTAGGCCTGTCATATTGTCGCAACAAAAATATCCTGCAGAGGCAACAATACTAAAGAAATGATAAGGCAAGATCAATGGGTCATTACATGAAAGTGTAAAGACGTCCTGCGATTTCGTCGCAATGACAATGGGTGGCACAGTAAGACCTTTAACTAGGAAGGAAAAATAAGACCACATAAGAGAAAAAGAAAAAAGAAAATCTTGGAAGAAACCAAGATTTCCTTACTTGCGAAAATTCAAGAAGACAAATTTGCGAGATTGAGGCATGAACACATATCACTATTCGAAAGTAACTTGCTTAATCTCTCATTTGAATGCAAATAACAGAGGCAAGTAGGGGAATGTATAGAATAAAAACATGTTATTTGTCTTCATATGATAGATTTACGCGTTCATAAAATGAAAGGTTGATAATATATTGATTAACTGTATTGCAAAAAAGAATTGTTCTTTTAACATGTGCAGAAAGGAACAACAAAGGTAGAGCTTGTATTTGAAGATCCAAGAAACTCGCAGCAAAAGATTACAAAAATAGAAGATTAAAAGAATGAATGTACAGTGATGCGTGTCGTAACCACAACAAATTAATCAATATTTTTCCACCTAATTAAAAAGTAATATAGTGTAGTCAAGTTCGTTCCCACGAGGAGCAAGAGATTCTAGTTGTAAAAATTGTCACAAAAGGGGGGTGTAAAGCAAAAGAAAGTAAACAAAGCAATTAAAAGATAAAGTTGAAATCAATAAGAGAGACAAGATCAAGGAATCCTTCTTCGTTGCAAAACAATGATTCAAGTTATGTTTTTCATCCACATGTTATTAGTCATGATTATCACCAACCGTAGGATAGCAGGTTCGCTTAGCTAGCCCCAAAATCCCTTATTTCACCGAGTAACAAGTCCGCTTAGTTATCGATTCTATTCAAAAGAACCACCTTGAGGTTCGCTTACAAGATGTAATTCCCCGAATGCATTAAGATCTATGAATTTAGGTTTAGTAGTTAAACTCGGTTCGCTTGGTCCACTTTCTAGCGTTGTTTTTACACACAATCGCTCCACGGAATCCCTCCGCAAGGTCTCGTGTTTTCTACTTGTGTAAAGTGTCGAGAACGATTACGTATTCCCTAACTTATACTAGATTTAGGTTGAATTAACAAATCAATTTAGCGTGCACTCTAAATAACCTATCAAACAACCATGAATGTATAAACATTCCTATTAGTAAAAACAAACGATAATCATGTGAAAAACTTCAAGATAGAATTGAAAACAAAACTCAAATCATATATTTAGAACTAGGAATTCATCCTCAATCAATAAGAAAATTAGCTACTCATGTTTTTTTGAAATTCACACAAATAATTAAAGGGAGAATTTTTCAAGTTCACACAAATAATTAAAAGAAGAATTTTGAAAAGCAAACAAAAAAAAACAAGTGTTGTGTGTGTAGAGAGGTGTGTAAAAGATATGTAAAAGTGTGTAGAGAACTTCTCTACTTATAGGTGACCGCCGCTAGGTTGTCAATTGTTATGGTTTCCTATATAAAACACCCGAAAGAATTTCTGATTTAAACGGAAATAAATAAAAGCAAAACAAATAAAAGTAAACACGCAAATCAAGGATGTGAAAATATTGGATAAAGATTTCATCTTCAATTGTAAACAAGTTTATGAATATATGAATAGAATTCGTATTTAATCTCATTATCATCAAAAGCCATAGAATACCTTATTGCAAGAATACTCCGTAATTTCCAAAGTTATCAAACACACATTAGGGCTGCGTATGTGAAATCTACCTAAAGAATAACCTAACGCCTTGCGCTAATCAAGTTCAATTCCTAGGAGCATTAAGTTTTGAAATAGGCTGATCAATGCAATTGTAATACATTGCGTTAAAACAATTCGAACAAAGGTCAATTTCTACATATGACTACGAGGATGTATCACTACAAACCCTAATCATATCATGCTACTAGTATTCAAGGTTATCGCTCGATGAAAACCCTAAAATAGCTATAGATATGGATGTGAGTTCAATCAATTCTAGACTCGACTAAACAAACATTCAATCATATTGCAATCCATCAATCATGCAATTATTGTAATAGCGATATGTAGAAAGTGAACGATAATATTGAGAGAAAACTAATTCATAAAAATCATAACTTGGTTGCAAAATCCAACTACATCTTCAACCAATAATAAAAACTTAGTTACTTGTGTTCATGGAGTTCATAACAAGAAGGAAGAGAAAACCTATCATGGTTCTAAACCCTAGAACAAAAGTAGAGAAAAGATAAATAAAACGTGGTAAGATAAAAGATATTCCATAGATAATAAAAGTCTTCTCTTTATATAGCTCCACTCCTTCCAAAACTAGGTTTTGTCTTCAAAGTCCATTAGTTGGAAATTCACCCGGCCCACCATGGAGAGAAACCCGTGTAAAAATTATGTCCCAAAAACGCTCGCCGGAAAACTGGGATTATGGCCGGAATCCCACCGGAATCGTCGCCGGAAAATATTTCAGGTGACCGGCCAAGTCAAACCGGCCCCCGGGTCAACGGGTCAGGACCGGTCGGGTCAAATCGGGTCAAGTTAGCGGGTTAAGCACCAGTCAGTCGAGTCGAGAGAGTCGGGATGATTTGGTTGAGTCAAATTGGCCGGGTGAGGCCATTGCACAAAGCTAGAAGTTGTGCGGACAATCATTGTGCATCACTGTTCTTGGCCAGCCATCTTGCTATCATTGTGCATCACTACTCAAGTCATGACCATGTTGGCTCTCTTGCACTCTCTTGTTTTCCAACTCCTCTAACCTGTTCTCACCCATTACAGCAGCTCAATTGTAACCTCAGTTCCTCCATTCTCAGCTCTGCCAATGCTTGTAATTTGCATCCGAGCCTACAACACAAACTCACGGTCCACCACGGCTCAATTGCAACATTCGGCGGCCCCTATCAACGTGAACAATCGGGTTCTTTCCCTTCATCTCGAGGTCACTGACCATAATAATCACCATTGTCGATTCTCCCTGCCTCGGCCATTGCCAACACCATGAGCCATTGCTTCTCAGTTGCATTCTCATTCAACTCCTCCGGCAACAATCACCGAAGATCGACTTAGTTCACTAGTCCTCATTGTAATGCAATATAGCTTCATGACCATTACTGTAATACCACCGCTCACAATCTTACCCGGCTCGGGGGCAAAGAAACCACCAACTCTTCACCGCCATGAGCAATTAATCCTGGCGGCACCACATCGACTCACTGGGCTGCAAAACCACCTGACCTTGCTCAAGTTCAAGCTACCGAAGCATCATTACCACCGGCCTTCGGACCGCAACCTTGTCATTCAATCCAAACTTTACTCATTCCATCTCTTTCAGCTCTACCAATCAACTCCACCAACACCAATTGCTCTATTCGTGTAAATTTGAAATCACCACCGCATCGGCTCATTCATCAACACCAAACCCATATTCGCAACTCCCTGTAATCATCTCGACATGCCGCTCGCATCCTCACTCGAGTTCCAATCCAAGTTTGGCTCAACTTCAACCTCTCCTTGTTCTTCTAATTTTCGCAACATCATTGAACCACAGATTAGCCATTCCATTGCTCACCCATACACGATTCTTGCTCGCAACATTCAAGCATTCTACAACCTCCCACGATTTCAACTCGGGCATTCAACTACAAATTGCTCCATTAACAGAATCAAACATAGTAATCCACTGCAAAACACATTTCATTTCCATGGCAGCAATAACACACATAATCTCCCCCACAGTTCATCCTTTCCTTGACAAATTCTCAACGGAAATATGAACCCATCTTCTCTGTGTATCAACACCTCCACACGATTCATGAAAACCCTCTTCTCGATCTTCTCTCAATTTCAGTACTTCCACAAACCCATACCTGAGCTGCATCAAATTAATCATCGTAACCCTAAATTGCGTGTTCTTCTTTCATGATTTCTCGATCTCCATCTCTATTTGTTATATGAACTTCACACAATACCCAACTCAAATCCCCTCTTCTGCTACTTCGGTTATCACTTGAGCTCGACAATACTCTCTACAGCAAATCTGCTCTCATCTCCCTCGATTCACTTCCAGACTAGAAACCCTCTCAATTGACAGACCCAAGCTTCCTCATCCTCTCACTTTCAACCTCACTTCTCTCTCGATTCTACAATGGCAACAGCCTCTCTCAATTCCTCGATCTCGACTCGCTTATGGTGCAAGTTCAGGTGAAAATGATTAAGAGAAGAAAGTCTTTTCCTCCTTCTCAATTTCTCGATTTAGGGATTGGTTTGTGTAAGAGATGATGGTGGATATAGCCACCCGTGGCCGAGATAAGGGGTACCCCTGGTGGATACCCCATAACATGTGGTCACCCCTTAACCACACAGGTTGCATTTAATACTTCTCCTAATAGAGTTGCCCCTTAACCATTACCGGGCTCAGAGATAATGTTTGCTTGTGCAATGACCATTTTGCCCTTTTCGCCTCAATTTGGGTGATTTCGCTTCTTTTCCTCCGTGCGACTCCAGTACCTAATAACTCGAAACACACATAAGATACATAATTTACAAGAAAACTAAAAGAAAGCATAAATACTAGATATTAAATACGGTGTATTCTACACCTATCGATTCCCCACACTTAGACTTTGCTAGTCCTCGAGCAAATCAAACAAAACAATAAAATACAACAACTCCGTGTCGTCGAGGCTACGGTCACTTTTAGCATAAATAACAAGCCTTTAAACCCCTAGGTGTCCCTAGTGGACGAGTTATAGTCTCGTGAAGGTTTACTAGAGATATACCTACAAAACCTATATTCCAAACTCCGTCTATTTGTGACAAATCAATGAACGAATCCAAAATGACTACAGGAGGAGGTACCTTGCAAATTCAATTCATATATTAGTAAATAAACTCTAATTAGATAGTCGAACAAGCCACAATACTCGGAAACTAACAAACCACAATCACAATGAAAAGATTAAGAAGATGGATAAAGATGTAGATGTTGGCGAATATTCACAAGTGTTCGATGTTTCCATATCCGTCAGAAGGTCATCGCTAAGATGAACCTAATCCTATTGGATTGAGCCACAAGTCTTTGAATGCTACATCAAATCAATTGGCATATACAAGGGAACCAAGAGTGACTTTATTCAACACAATAATAATTTTTTTTTTTTTATTTTTATGATTGGATCAAGTCTGGATCCAATTTCTCTTTTTTTTTTTTTTAGACGGCATGATTAGATCTTTTGGATCCAAGCGCATGCTTCTTGTCAGCAAGTACATGATAGTTGCCTTGGATCCTGCATTCCACGCTTGTTTAGGCGACGGAGACAGGGACTACGTTTCACACATACTGCTATTCCCAAGTGTCTTTTTATTCCGTTTTGGTCTAATTGATCGGTCCTTTTTTTTTTTTTTTTTTTTTTTTTTATTTTTCATATTTTTTTTTTTTTTTTTTTTTTTTTCAATTTTTTTTTTTTTTTCTAGTAACTCAACCACTCTATTTCATCCTAGCAGTAATAACACGTCGATTTTTAGTGACCCACCAAAGCACTTAGAGAACAATAGATAAATATGGAAAAATAAAAATAGAATGCAATATGGTGATATTCCGAGATATGGTAACAACTATCATGTTAAGTTGTGATTTCTGAGCTATATTCTTCCCTTTTAGTTAATTGGTTCCTCAACTCCTGCATTCAAAATGGTTCCATCCACTAATTGTGTCAAAAACAAACATATAAATGCTCCCCCACACTTAAACTTCACATTGTCCTCAATGTGTAAAACCGAAAGTTCTGAATTCTGACGTAACAGCAGATAAAACGCAAAAACTGTGCAAATTGGTAAGGAATTTGGAAAAACTCCATTTCACAAAAGTTGTTCGCCTACGTGTTTTCTACACAGTGTCAAAATTTCACAGTGTTTTGATAAACGGTCTGACAGTTATGGTCTCTGGACTGAACTACGCGCAATCTGAAATTTTCTGACGAAAAGGTATTCGTCATAATTCTCTTCTAAGATAGATTACGGACTCAATGAAATTAAACATAGGGATGCAAATATGATATAAAAACAGTAAAAAATAAATAAACGAAACAAAAATAAAAAGCAAAAGGATAAGAGATACAAAACCGGTGGGTTGCCTCCCACTTAGCGCTTGTTTTAAAGTCGTCAGCCCGACTATATCCTCGCAAGATTCATTCCCCATACACCAATAATCGGAAAAGTTGGGGATCCGTCCATAGAACCTGTTTTGGAAACACTAACTTCACACAAATATTAGTACAATAAAGCAAAAGTGAAGCTATGAACCGATAAAAGCTTCCCCCACACTTATTCTTGTCCACACTTGGAAGTGTATAAAGAATATATGAGTCGGGTACTTCTACGGTTTCTTGGTCCAAAACCTGCATAGTATGAGAATCAAGTTTCTCTAATGGCGGAAAACGAGAAACAAAGTCATTCAACAATATTTTTGAAGCACATAAATTCAAACCAATAAGAGGTAAAGGAGAAGAAACAATAGGCAACGGGTTAGACAAACCTTGCACAATCTCTTGTATTACGGAATCCTCTTCATCCTTGAAAAACTCAAGTGAATTATTCACCTCTTGTATATCATGGTCCTCTATCAAACCCTGCAACCATTCTTCGTCCGTTTCTGCCGTAACCAAAGTCTCGACATAAACATCATCATTACAATCATATGCAAGTTCAATTGGGTCTTCCACAATATTGGTCATAATGGTCTCATTCTCAACACACTCCTCTTTGTTGTAAGGCACATATTCTTTTGCGGATCCAAATTTTATCATAAGAAACTTTTCTAGAACACTCGAAAATGCATCATCCTCAAGCTCCACCCTTTGAATAGGCTCTTGATCATTATTAAGATCAATGCTTGAGTAATCTACACAAGTGTCGACATATCCCTCTTCATCTTCATCTTGATCCCAAAAAGACTCCATTGTACACTCCTCGGGGATGTCACCATGATTTGGTTCAAACGATGTATTTTCATAATAATCATCATCACTATCATAGTCATCATAACATTGGTCCTCGCTGAATTTAGTGTTGCTAATCTCGAACTCATCCTTTTGAATAGGTGAATGATCATTATTACGATCAAGAGTTGAGTTAACTACACAAATATCAACAAAAGTCCCCAAAGGTTCGCCTTTTCAACATAATTATTCATTTCCTCCTTGTACTCATCAATGCCTTGTCTTAAAGTGGAAACACCTTTTTGAAGCTCTTGGAGTGTTCCATCCAAATTCTGAATATAGTGTTCCATTTGTTGGTAAAGCTCATTCGACAAAGAAAAAGTAGAATTACTTACTTCATTATTGTTAGGCCAATTATATTCCCTTTGAATGGGTGGATGATCATAACTACGATCAGAAATTGGGCCATACATACTATGAGCACATTCGGTCGATGATAATGGTTCCACGCTTGGTTGTCGCAAATTGACTCCATCTTTGGCCATAAATTGTTGCATTTCATCTACCAAACTAGAGGAAAAATTATAAGGAAAACTACTATTCTCCCCTCCTTGTGGTTGCTCACTTACATAACCACCATAAGAAGGTTGATATGTATGAGAAGAACTCATAGGGTACGTGGAGTATTGATCATAGCCAAAGGATTGGTTTTGATTATACTCCCCATAAGGGTGATAGTGTTCATGTTGTTGAGGTTGAAATCCGTATTGATTGCTCCAATAAGCTCCGTCCATAATAGGTACCTGAAATACGATTCTCAAACCAAGGTTAAAAACCCAGAAAATAAGAAAAAATAAAAAGAAAAATAAAACAAAAATAAGAAACCAAAAACAATTGACAACCGTTGCCTCCCAAACAACGGCGCCTAAAATTTGACGGCCGTAAGCGACACAAATATAATTACACTTTCTTACTACTCAAAATATAAATATAGCAAGGGCAAGAAAGGATCGATCCCACAGAGAGGTCTAGGTTGTCAAATTGTTATGGTTTCCTATATAAAACACCCGGAAGAATTTCTGATTTAAACGGAAATAAATAAAAGCAAAACAAATAAAAGTAAACACGCAAATCAAGGATGTGAAAATATTGGATAAAGATTTCATCTTCAATTGTAAACAAGTTTATGAATATATGAATAGAATTCGTATTTAATCTCGCTATCATCAAAAGCCATAGAATACCTTATTGCAAGAATACTCCGTAATTTCCAAAGTTATCAACACACACATTAGGGCTGCGTATGTGAAATCTACCTAAAGAATAACCTAACGCCTTGCGCTAATCAAGTTCAATTCCTAGGAGCATTAAGTTTCAGAAATAGGCTGATCAATGCAATTGTAATACATTGCGCAAACAATTCGAACAAAGGTCAATTTCTACATATGACTACGAGGATGTATCACTACAAACCCTAATCATATCATGCTACTAGTATTCAAGGTTATCGCTCGATGAAAACCCTAAAATAGCTATAGATATGGATGTGAGTTCAATCAATTCTAGACTCGACTAAACAAACATTCAATCATATTGCAATCCATCAATCATGCAATTATTGTAACCCGTAGAAAGTGAACGATAATATTGAGAGAAAACTAATTCATAAAAATCATAACTTGGTTGCAAAATCCAACTACATCTTCAACCAATAATAAAAACTTAGTTACTTGTGTTCATGGAGTTCATAACAAGAAGGAAGAGAAAACCTATCATGGTTCTAAACCCTAGAACAAAAGTAGAGAAAAGATAATAAAACGTGGTAAGATAAAAGATATTCCATAGATAATAAAAGTCTTCTCTTTATATAGCTCCACTCCTTCCAAAACTAGGTTTTGTCTTCAAAGTCCATTAGTTGGAAATTCACATTAGCCCACCATGGAGAGAAACCCGTGTAAAAATTATGTCCCAAAACGCTCGCCGGAAAATCGGGATTATGGCGGAATCCCACCGGAATCGTCGCCAGGAAAATATTTCGGGTGACAGGCCAAGTCAAGCCTAGCCACTGGGTCAACGGGTCGGGACAGGTCGGGTCAAATCGGGTCAAGTTAGCGGGTTAAGCACCGAGTCGGCGAGTCGAGAGAGTCGGGATGAGTGGTTGAGTCAAATTGGCCGGGATAGGCCATTGACAAAGCTAGAAGTTGTGCAGCACAATCATTGTGCATCACTTTGTTCTTGGCCAGACCATCTTGCTATCATTGTGCATCACTACTCAAGTCACAGCCATGTTGGCTCTCTTGCACTCTCTTGTTTTCCAACTCCTCTAACCTGTTCTCACCCATTACAGCAGCTCAATTGTAACCTCAGTTCCTCCATTCTCAGCTCTGCAATGCTTGTAATTTGCATGCGAGCCTACAACACAAACTCACGGATCCACCACGGCTCAATTGCAACATTCAAGCAGCCCCTATCAACGTGAACAATCGGGTTCTTTCCCTTCATCTCAGTCTGACCATAACAATCACCATTGTCGATTCTCCCGCCTCGGCTCATTGCCAACACCATGAGCCATTGCTTCTCACTGCATTCTCATTCAACTCCTCGGCAACAATCACCGAAGACGACTTAGTTCACCGGTCCTCATTGCGGTGCAATATAGCTTCTGACCATTACAGAATACCACACTGCTCACAATCTTACCATTTCGGGGCAAAAGAAACCACCAACTCTTCACCGCCATGAGCAATTAATCCTCGGGCAAAGACCATCGGACTCACTGGCGGGCTGCCAAAACCACCCGACCTTCGGCTCAAGTTCAAGCTACCGGAAGCATCATTACCACCAGCCTTCGGACCGCAACCTTGTCATTCAATCCGGCCTTACTCATTCCATCTCTTTCACTCTACCAATCAACTCCACCAACACCAAATGCTCTATTCGTGTAGCTGAAATCACCACTTTGCATCACTCATTCATCAACACCAAACCCATATTCTGCAACTCCCTGTAATCATCTCTGACATGCTGCTCTGCATCCTCACCGAGTTCCAACTGAAGTTTCAGCTCAACTTCAACCTCTCCTTGTTCTTCTAATTTCTGCAACATCATTGAACCACAGATTAGCCATTCCATTGCTCACCATACACGATTCTTAAGTCGCAACATTCAAGCATTCTACAACCTCCCACGATTTCAACTCGGGCATTCAACTACAAATGCTCCATTAATGAGAATCAAACATAGTAATCCCCGCAAAACACATTTCATTTCCATGGCAAAGCAATAACACACATAATCTCCCCACAGTTCATCCTTTCCTTGACAAATTCTCAACGGAAATATGAACCCATCTTCTCTGTGTATCAACACCTCCACACGATTCATGAAAACCCTCTTCTCGATCTTCTCTCAATTTCAGTACTTCCACAAACCCATACCTGAGCTGCACCAAATTAATCATCGTAACCCTAAATTGCGGTGTTCTTCTTTCATGATTTCTCGATCTCCATCTCATTTGTTATATGAACTTCACACAATACCCAACTCAAATCCCTCTTCTCGCTACTTGATTTATCACTTGAGCTCGACAATACTCTCTACAAAGCAAATCTGCTCTCATCTCCCTCGATTCACTTCCGGACTAGAAACCCTCTCAATTGATGAGACCCAAGCTTCCTCATCCTCTCACTTTCAACCTCACTTCTCTCTCGATTCTACAATGGCAAGTGACTCTCTCAATTCCTCGATCTCTGACTCTGCTTATGGCTGCAAGTTCAGGTGAAAATGATTAAGAGAAGAAAGTCTTTTTCCTCCTTCTCAATTTCTCGATTTAGGGATTGGTTTGTGTAAGAGATGATGGTGGATATAGCCACCCAGGGCTGACAGATAAGGGGTACCCCAGTGGATACCCCATAACATGTGGTCACCCCTTAACCACAGCTGGCTGCATTTAATACTTCTCCTAATAGAGTTGCCCCTTAACCATTACCGGGCTCCAGATAATGTTTGCTTGTGCAATGACCATTTTGCCCTTTTCGCCTCAATTTGGGTGATTTCCGCTTCTTTTCCTCCGTGCGACTCCAGAGTACCTAATAACTCAGAAACACACATAAGATACATAATTTACAAGAAAACTCGCAAAGAAAGCATAAATACTAGATATTAAATACGGTGTATTCTACACCTATCAATAGGCTTCAATGTTCTCCAAATCTTCCAAGGAATAGAATCCTCATTCCATAATAATTCAATTTCCAAATTCAAGTCTTTCTCATCTTCCATCTTCTCTTTCCAAATTTGAGCCAAATTCTCCATCCAATTCCAAGTCCAAGTCTTCACACCCATGAGAAGAATCCACACAAAAATCTGTAATTTTAGTCGCCGGAAAGCTGGTATTATGGCCGGAATTTGGCCGGAATCCGGCACCGACGGCCACCTGAAATTCTCTTTTCCGCTGACGGAATATTCCGTTATGATACCGTCGAAGATAACGGTCAAACGGGTCAAGCTGTTAGTCAATGGTCAAAGGGCAGAGTGAGTCAGTCACTGAGTCAGCTTCTAACTCAGCTGATTGACCTAACTGGGTTGAGTTGGATCGATTGCTGGATCGCTCCTCGGACTCACTGAGTCAACTCGCCAGAGCAGAAAACCGGCCGAGTTTCGTTTATTTATAGGACTTCTCAGGCCAAATTCAGGCCGTTCTCTTCTTCAATTCCTGTTAAGAATCCTACACATACATCTAACAGTTTGAAATCCACATCTTCATCAATTTCATACACAACCCATAACAGCAGCATCACTAATTCTTCCTATCTCCATCTGAATTCCATTACCAGCACCATTTCAATCATTCCCTGTCTTGCTTTTCCATCCTCAAAACCCTTGATTACATTCATCTTGAACCTCAGACGCCACCCATCTCTCCACGGCATCGACACCATCTTCTTCCTTCATACATCAAGAGCAACAGAATTCTTCACTCGCTCAACCACATCAGAACCCATTTCTAGCAACATCTCCAGCAAACCCATTCATTCCCCTGCATTTCCAACTCCATCACAACCCATCTTCGATTCACTTCCTTCTTCTCACTCAATTCAGCGTCACTGACCCATATCAACGGCGACAGCTTCATAGCCACAAACCCATTAAACCCAAACAGCGACAAGAACCCAGACTCCATTTCAATCTTCCATGTATGTTCTTGGTTACAGATCCAGTTTCCTCTCTCGATTCAATATCATCTTCTTTGTCAATCACTAAACCACAACTCAAGACTTCATCTCGATCTGAAATCCTTCAATTTCTCGGTCTCAGATTCAACACCCATTAACCACAGCGCCACCTTCATCAGTTCTTCAGCAGCGCCACCAACAACAACTCTCAAATTACTCACCGTTTTCTTCCTCTCTACGAGCTATGAGCATTTCATCTCGATTCCTCAGACCCAACAGCAGCATCGATTTACTTCTCTTGGTTCTATCTTAACCAAATTCAATCCAATTCGAAACCAACAGGAACCCATTATACATCTCTCGGATTTCAACTCATCAACAAACCCATCCTCGATTTCTCTCGATTTCATCTCTCAATTTTCCGGTTTTAGTCTCTCGGATTTAGCAACAGCCGCTTCTCATAATGAACAGATGATTGAGAGGAAGAAATCTTTCGATTTTAGGGTTATGGGAGTAGGGTTATACCCAGTGTCCGGTCACCTTGATAAGGGCTACCCAGCTAGCAGCCCCTTAACCTATGTTGACTGTCTTTTAATACTTCTCCCAAAGAGATTTGCCCCTTAACCTTGACTGGGCTCCAGATAGTGTTCTCCCATGAAATGACAATTTCGCCCTTTTGGCTCAAATAGAGTAATTTCTTCTTCTTTTCCTCCGTGTGACTCCATAGTAGCTATAAAACTCAAAACAAGCGTAAAATACATAATTTACCAGAAAAATAGCAAAGAAATCATAACCAATAGATAGTAAATAGGATGTATTCTACACCCTATCATACAGATATTACAAAAAGAGAAAGAAGAAAATAGAACTATTTCTTGTTTGATTCTTCTTCATCATTTTCTTCATCTTCATCAGATCCTTCTACTTCTTCATCTTCATCAGATCCTTCTACTTCTTCATCTTCATCAGATTCCTCTTCTTCGCTAGCATCGCTGTCAGAGATATCCAAAGAAGGCACATTCTTAGGGATTTCATCAAGGAGGCAAGGGTATGTAGAATGAGGAATGTTGTTGTCGTCGCAGATCATCTTAATAGTCTGATTGCGAAAAAGAGTAGCATCATTCTTGAAATTCGCAACTGTAATTTGTAGTTGCCTCTTCAATCTAGAATATTTGTCATTTCGAGAAGAAAGATCCTTTGCGAGCTGCTCCTTTTCAGATTCAAGTTCTTCAATTCTTTTGCGAAATCTCTCTTCAGCCTCTGCGAACATATGACAATGAATCAGCAACTTAATGACAACTTCATAAAAAAAAAATAGTTAAATAAAGAAGAATAATTAACAACCTTCTTTGTCAGAAATCATATCCCTAATCAAGGCCGTATGCTCAGCTTGAAGACTAACGTTAACACCTAAATTATTTCTGGCGTCATCTAGAACCTTCACAGCCCAAGCGAATTCATCGACATTGTTTATGAGAAGAAGGGAGAAAATTTGATTATCTCTTTCGCTAAGTATAGCATTTTTGCGGATGGATTCATCCCGTTCAATTTGAACCTCAAGAAGAGTCTTTTGGAATTTCGCTAATGCTTGAGCACCTTGTCTAGCGATGCGATCTTTGTCATCTATGAGATCACTGATTTTCTTCCTTAAAGTATTAATTTTCTCTTTAGAACTAAGATATAGACGTTTAAATTGGTTGGCTAAGCCTAAACTAGATCTATGATCAATTTCTAAGAGGCGAAATTTGGATTGAAGTTCGTTTAGAGGAAGAGATCTAATCTTGTTATTTGAAAAACTATTCAAAAAATCATTGAGGTGATCAAGAAGGGCATTGTTATCCATAGGATCGGGGAATGAGTGAAGAAAAATGGCTTCATCAGAAAGGTTATAAACGTCTGCGAAAATGGTAAGTCAGATAAGGGAAGATAATGAGAGAACAAAACAAAGGAAAAGAGAAAAGTCTCATACCATAAAGTTGTTGGTTGGCGGTTTGAAGACTAGATATCTTATTCTTCTGAGTGGAAGAATCAACTTCTAGTTGCTTGGTCTTCTCGCGAAGAGTAGCAGCTCCAGTTTCAAATTCTTCATTTCTCTTGCGAAGAGAAGTAGCTTCAGTTTCCAATTCTTCATTTTTCTTGCGAAGTTGAAGATTCTTCTTTTCAAGAATACTGCGCCTTTTCTCAAGATCTGAGGCAACATCGAAGGAAGCTCTCCCGGACTATAAAGGAAAGTCAAGAAATTATCAAGATTTAACTTAAAATCAAAATTATGAAGAAATAAGGGAACAAAGACATACCAAGACACCAAGCGAATTTAGAAAGCTGGGAGTCACTGATCTGGAGACCCCATGAAGAGAATCATTACCCTCTAGTAAAGGAGCATCACAAATACTCGCGAGAGCTTTGCACGTACTAGAGAGACGATCATCTCCAATTCCTTGCATGGAGTCAGAGAAGATGTTGGAGAGTTGCACCATAGAAGATTAAGTTGGAGAATTCTCCTTTGCGAGAGAAATATCAACATCATCATTATCTTCATCATCAGAGCTTTCGCTGGATTGAGGATTTGAAGGAGAAGGGGAATGAATCTTTCATTTCTTTGAAGGTGGGGCAGCGGACTTTCCCTTGCGAAGAAGACCCTTACTCTTGCTATTGGCCTTCGCAATCTCAGGATTTTCTTCTTCTTCAACAACTTCAACACCAACCTTCGCACACGAATGAAGATAAGAAACAGAGGCAACAATATTGTTAAAAATAATAAAGAAAAGTATTTCTTACTTCATCCGTGATCGAACGGAGTGCTGCTAGGGTACTTGCCTTAGCATTTCTTTTGTAGCTCCTTCTCAACTTGATAATCTGAAAATTTTGCAAGATTAATAGGTATGAAAAGGAGTGAAGATTATAAACTGAGCGAAATTTAGGAAACATACCTCTTTTGATTTCTCAGGCCAGTTAAAAACCCAAGGCTGATAATTGGCGAGATTCGCAGGGAGCACATTTGAACCTGAAATGTAAGGTCCTTTCAAAGCTAGCGGAAAGACGCACCACTTATCGTCCTTAGAATGGCGGGGAATATTGTTTTTTGCCAGAATGCCAATCGATGTCTTGCATAAGCATTTTATCGCTGGCAACATTTTCTTTTCTCTTCAAACGAGCACCCCAGCGAGTTCTATCATTGTTCATGTTTATTACCTCATAGTTTTCGAAGAAGCTCTCTACTGTATATTTTTCAGCGCATATCTCTAAGTCCACAAATTTAGGATCCATGACTTCTTTTGGGTAAAGAGACCCCTTATCAGCACCCCGGTTGGAGAATTCAAGCATTAAGCGGATACAATCCCCGCACAATTGGTAGACGGCTCGTGAGAATTTCGCATGAGCAAGAATTTCATAAAACAAGGGAAGATCGGGGTCATAGAGAGGAATGGGAAGGCCAGCGAGAATCTGACCTAGCGAAATTATGATTTCCTGATCATCACAATGATGATCGGCAAACAGTTTGGGAGACAGAATGGATTTAGATTCTTGATTGGGAATGGTGGATAATATGAAACCTTTCTCTTCAAAATCTTTCTGAACTTTTTCCAGAAGACTTTCATATCTGCGACCAACTGGAGCCATTTTCAGTATGGGAATGAAGAGAAGATTGAAGATCAAAAGAAATAAAAAGAAGAAGATTTACAGTAGCAGAAGCGGAAGTTATGGAGAGAGATTAAAGAAAAGTTGCAGAGAAAATAAGAAAGAAAGTAAAAAAGAAGAAGAAAAGAATAAGAAAAGTATATATAGAGAAGGATTCTCGAAAAGATAAACACATTTAATGCGAAGAGTAGACGTGAATGGTTGAGAAATAACAATTGAAAAAGACGTGTCAAGAAATGGATGGAGGAAGAGATACGTGTAATAAATTCTGCGTAAAAGTACAGAATCATGTCTATACAGAAAAATATGAAAAAATGAACAGCTGCGGCATTTTGAAAGTACTAATTCTCATGACATTCTCTCCTTCGCAGAGAAGACATGAGAAGAGGCAAGATGTAGGATCAGAATATCGCAACACCAAGACCCTTGCAAAATCCATAAACGACACATTGCGAAGATGTCGCAGATGGATAATATAAATGACGCAACGGATGACGACAGCTTGAACACGAGAAAGATGTGAAGACCTAGCGAGATTTAGGAGTGTTGCGAGATTTAACATTTGTACACTCGCGAGAATGTCGCAAGTCAGATCCGAAAATAAAGGACAGCTTAGCTGTCATCCACTATGTAATGTCCTATATAAAGAGCCGAACAGGCTTAAGAGAGGGGGGATCTTTTTCGAGTGTTGGGCAAGTCATTAAGAGAGAGAGATTTTAGAGAGGTTGTGAATTCTTTAGCTTATTTCCTTTTCATCTTGTAATATTTGTGAGTTTAATCAATAAAGACTATAATTCTTCATCTTAAAATGATTTGATTGTGTGAATTCTTGTGAGGGGTGTAGTGTGGGATTTCCTGCTACTACAAAGAGAACCTTTACCTAAAGGCCTCCTTGAAGAAAGTTGAATCATCACTCCAGGCGAAAAAAATTGAGATAGAGCGTCTTACTGAAAACTTCGTCAGAACCATGTCTCTAAAGGAAGAAGAGATTAACACTCTCCAGTATAACCTGCAACGGTTATCCGGAAGCTCTGAAAAAATTGCAGCAATGTTATTTGGTCAGAGATCCTTTGGAAATACTAATGGTTTAGAATTCAAAAGCAAAACTCCAAGCTCAAAGTTGTCCATTCGAACTAATCAAGGAACAACTATTGTGATTGTTGTGTTAAACAGGAAGAGTCACATAAAGACGAAAAATCCTCATTGATTTGTTCCTTTTGTGGACATTCGAAGCATGATCAGAACGCTTGTTGGAGATTCAGAAGGAGCAATAAGAGAATCACCAAACTTCAAGAGAACATACAGAAAATGGATATGGGTACGGATAACCAAGCTCTTTTTAAAAAATCCAGATCTAGACGAGGTAAGAAATCTGTTTACACAACAAACAGTGATAAGCCACGAAAAAATAAGAGGTGTGAGCATATGGCTCACTCGGTCACCAACTAATGCTGGTGACGTCCGCATCCTCATTTTTAGCTTGGGAAAAATGAGGTTTGCACTAAAAATGTCTCAAGTACTTGTTTTTGTACATCCTTTTCTTATATTTGTTAAGAAAGTATTCTTCTAAGAAGATGGAAGGCGGATAACAAATCCTGAAAAGACTCATCATGTCATTTTAGGGTTTTGAGTTCATAAATCCGTATATATATTTTTGTGTCCTTCCTTTCTCATTCCTTTTCATAAGATACAGTCTCATGGCTCCTGTAACTAGAGGGATCACAAAACGAGATGCAGTTGAAGCAGTTAATGTGTATCTTTGTGAAGGAATCTCTTCCTCAAGAGTAAAGAAAGTGAAGTCGACAATCAATGGAGAAGGTTCTTCCTCTAACTGTCTCTTGTCTGTTTGTCATTATGATAATAATTTTAGAGGCATGGTGAAAGATTTCATCAACAAGAGAAATGATTTAAAATCTCAAATCGTTTCCTCTTTGGAAAAGATAACTCACTATGAACAAATGTTGTCTCTAACCAAGAACACCTTGTGTGAACTAAAAAGAGAACTTAGTGAGTTAACTGACATTTCTGAAGACCTAGAGGAATTGAATGATCCTATAATCAATAGCTTCTTCAATAATGAGAAGGAATTCTCAGTAGATGCTCTGAGAAAGCTCTATAATGTATAGGAAACTTCTTAAGAGAATTTTTATTCTTGTTTTTGTTTAAAAAGGATAACTAGGGTTTGGAATAGCCATTATTATGAGTACACATATCTATGTCCAACGTTTTCATCTTCATGTTTTTAGGTTTATTTTTTTAAATTCTAAAAAAAAAAAATTGTTTGGAAGATGATTTTTTGCAGTATTAATCTTTATGGTTTTATATAATTGCAATATGTTATAAGATATGTGTGTTTGCGTCCGTGAACTATTATTATCCCATACGATGTCAAAAGTTATCTCTTTCATATGTCGATATGCATGTATTGATACAAGATCGATGAACTTTTGACAAACAAAAGTTAAGCCTGTAGTTGCAGGAAATCCTACACTACACCCCTCACAATAATCCGTACAACTAAGACATTTGTAGATGAATAACAATGATTTTATTGATTAATTCCTTGAATGTTTACAAGATAAGATAGAAAAGAGCTAAAGAAATTACAATCACCACAAACTTTCTCTCTCCTAATGACTTGTCTAACACTCTGAAAAAGATCTCTCCCTACAACTGGTTTATTCGACTCTTTATAAAGGGTAGTATACAATGGATGACAGCTAAGTTGTCCTTTATTTTCGGGAATGACTTGCGAAATATCGCAAGTATACAAGTATTTATTCTCGCAACTCTCCTAAATTTCGCTAGGTCTTCACACCTTTCTCGTGTTTTGGATGTCGTCATTCATTGCGTCATTTATATTACTCTTTTGCGACGCCCTCGCAATGCTATTGTTTATTGATCCCGCGAAGTATTGATGTCGCGATATTCTGATCCTACATCTTGCCTCTTCTCATGTCTTCTCTGCGAAGAAGAGAATGTCATGAGAACCAATGTTTTGAAATGCCACAACTGTTCATCTTTATCTGTTACAATCCCGTACTTTTACCCGGAATTTATTACACATGTTTCTTCTTTCACTCTTTTCTTGACACGTCTCTTTCAACCTTTTTTTCTTGACCATTCACGTCCCATCTCGCATTAAATGCATTTGTTTTCTCGAGAATTCTTCTCTCTATATATAGTTTTCTCACCCTCTTCTTCTTCTCTTTTACTTTCCCTCTGCAACTTTTCTTCAACTCTCTTCCTCCGCAATTTGCGATTCTACTACTGTAAATCTTCCTTTTCTTCTTTCTCTTGATCTTCAATTCTTTAATCATTCCCATACTCTAAAAATGGCTCCTCCTGGTCGTAAATATGAAACCCTTTTAGATGAAACTCAAAAGAAATTACAAGATAAGGGTTTCACTTTATCTACTATTCCCAATATAGAATCTTCATCTATTCTTTCTGCAAAATTGTTTACTGATCATCAGTGTGATGATTAGAAAATCATAATCTCGCTAGGTCAAATCCCCGCAGGTCTTCCCATTCCTCTGTATGATCCCGAATTGCCCTTGTTCTATGAAATTCTTGCTCATGAGAAATTCTCGCGAGCTATTAATCAATTAAGTGGTGATTGCATCCGTCTAATGCTTGAATTCGCCAATCGCGGCGCTGGTAAGGGATCTCTATATCCTGATAACGTAAAAGATCCTAACTTCACAAGTTTAGAGATAGTCGCTGCAAAATACACCGTAGAAAACTTCTTTGAAAATTATGAAGTAATAAACATGAAAAATGATAAGTCTCGCTGGGGTGCCCGATTGAAAAGAAAAGAGAACGTTTCCGACGATAAGATACTCATGCTAGATATTGACTGGCATTCTGGCAAGAACAACGTTCCTCGATACTCTAAAGATGAGAGGTGGTCTGTCTTTCCACTATTTTTGAGCGGACCTTACATTTCTCGGTTCCAATATACTCCTCGCGAATCTCTCGCAATTATCAGCCCTGGGTATTTAATTGGCCCGAAAAGGCAAAAGAGGTATACTTCCTAATTTTTACTTATTTTACAATCTTCACTCCCTCTTATATCTAATCTTGCGATTTTTTCAGATCATCAAATTAAGAAAGAGCTACAAAAGAAATCCAAGAGAGAATACTCTGGCGATACTTCGTTAAATCACGGATGAAGTAAGAAATATTTTCCCTTATTATTTTTAACAATATTGTTGCCTATGTTTCTTATCTTCATTCGTGTGCGAAGGTTGGCGTTGAAGAAATTGACATTCCGAAGTGTGAAGGCTAAAGGCAAGAATAAAATCACTCTTCGCAAAGATAAATCTTTGCTCCATCTTCTAAAAACGGAAAATCCATTCCACTTCTCACTCTAATTCCCAAACCAGCGAGAACTCGATGAAGATAATAATGAGGTTGATGCTTCTTTTTTGCGAAGGAGAATCACTCGGTCGAATCTGCTATGGCGCAATTGTCTAGTGTTTTCCGATTCTATGCAAGTTTTAGGAGATGATCGTTTTTTTACGCTTTCTTGCGAAGCTCTCGCAAATATTTGCGATGCCCCCCTGCTAGTGGATAATGATTCTTTTCATTGAGTTTCTCGGACAATGACTCCCAGTTTCTTAAATGCACTTAGTGCCTTGGTATGTTCATATTTCTTTATTTCTTTGTGATTTCGATTATAAACCTTATCTTAACAATTTCTTTACTTTCCTTTATAGTCTGGGAGAGCTTCCTTTGTTGTTGCCTCAGACCTCGAGAAAAGACGCAACAATCTTGAAAAGAAAAATCTTCAACTTAAGGAGAAGAACAAAGAACTAGAAATTGAAGTTGCGACATCTCGCAAGAAGGATGAAAAAATTCAACAGTTGGAAGTTGAGTCTTCTACCCAGAAGGACAAAATATCTACTCTTCAAAGTGCTAATCAGCAACTTTATGGTATAACACCCTTCTCTTTTCTTCATTTCTACTTTGTCATTTATTTCTCTTTGCCTGACTTATCATTTTCGCAGACATTTATAATCTTTTCGTGAAGCCATCCTTCTTCATTCATTCCCTGAACCTATGGATGATGATGCTCTTCTCGCTCATCTCAATGAATATTTAAGTAGTTCTTCAAACAAGATTAATTCTCTCTCATTAAATGAACTTCGAACCAAATTTCATCTCTTAGAAATTGAACATAGATCTAGTTTAGGTTTAGCCAACCGATTTAAACGTTTATATCTTAGCTCCCGGAGAATAATAATATTCTAAGGAAGAAAATTAGCAGCCTTATAGATGATAAGGATCGCATTGCTAATCAAGGTGCACAAGCATTAGCGAAATTCCAAAAACTCTTCTTGAAGTCCAAATTGAACGAGATGAATCTCTTCGCCAAAATGCCATACTTAATGAGCGAGAAAATCAAATTCGTTCACTTCTTGTCATAAATAATGATGATGAATTCGCTTGGGCTGCGAAGGTTCTAGATAATGCCAGAAATAACTTAGGTGTTAGCGTCGGTCTTCATCTTGAGCATACTTGCCTTGGTTAAAGATATGATTTCTGACAGAGAAGGTTGTTTACTGTTCTTCATTACTTTTCCGCCTCTTTTTTATGAAACTGCTATTAAGTTGCTAACTCATTGTCATTTATTCGCAGAATCTGTGAAGAGGTTTCAAACTAGAATCAAGGAACTTGAGTCTGAGAAAGCACAACTTGCAAAAGACTTCTCTCTTCGTAATGACAAATATTCTAAGCTGAAGAAGCAACTACAAACTACTGTAGTGAATTTCAATAATGATGTTGTCCGTTTTCGCAATCAAACTATTGAAACAGTTTGCAATGACCATAACATTCCTCTTTCTTCATATCCTTGTCTTCTCGATGAAATTCCTGAAAATATGCCTTCCTCAGATGTCTTTGATAGTGATGCAAGCGAAGAATAGGAATCTGATAAAGAATCTGATGAAGGAGAAGAATAAGTTGAAAGATTGTTCCATTTTCCTTTTTCTCTTCTTGTGATACTTGTACATTTATCCTTCTAACCTTCCATTTTTGTAATCTCTTACTGTAAATCTATCATATGAAAATAAATAACAAGTTTTTACTCTAATCATTCCCATACTTGCCTCTGTTATTTATTTTCACATGAGAGAAATTAAGTCGATAATCTTTAAGTAATGATACTTCTTAGTTTCGCAATCATTGTTGCTAATTCTCCACAAATAAATGAAGAAATATAGTCGTATTCGCAAGCTTATTTGTTTACTCAATTTCTTGTGTTATCTTATCTTCATTTATGTTGAAATTCATCATTGCGACAAGATCGCAGGACGTCTTTACATTTTCATGTAATGACCCATTGATCTTGTCTTATCATTGTTTTTGTGTGGTCTTATTTTGCCTTCCTAGTTAAAGGTCTTATTTTGCCACCCCTCATATTGCGTCAATATGACAGGCCTAAATATTCTTGCGAACATAATGCCCCATGACATTGCCGTCTTGCGACAAAATCGCAGGACGTCGTTACACTTTCATGTAACGACCCATTGATCTTGTCTTATCATTTCTTTAGTATTAAAGGTTCGTCACATTCACTCACTCATTCATTTCTGTCAATTCTTGTAATCATTCATTGCTTTTTGATTATTTCTTCTCATCTTCTTTGCGAAATTACCACATAGTCTTGCTTCATTTTCTGAGATCTCGCTGTAATTATTTAACCAAACTTTCATCATATTCATATATCGCGAGTTTTTCGCGCACTCCTTCTTCGATCATCATGTCACAAACATTTTTTTTATTTTTTATACAAGACTCTAAAATCAATTATTTATTTCTTACACCTCTTACTCCTATTACTTTCTGTTTCTTCATTCATGTTTCCAAATATTTCCTTCCCATTTGCGAGAACATCGCAATTTCCAATTGTTTTCAAGCATCGTTCTTGCATTATATCTTCATCTCTCACTTCTATTGTGTCCACCATCAGTCTTTCTCTTCTTTGTTCTTCTTTGATATTCCTTTTCCAATTCTTCTATTGAACAGCCCTTTCCTCGCAAGACTCCACATCGACTTTATAGCATTTTTGTCCTTCAGCCCAATCTCCTTTTATAACTCCAACACCACTGGGATGTGGAAATTTGATGCACTGGTGGTAAGTTGATGCTACACCCAAGATCTCATGCAACCAAGGTCGCCCAATTAATGCATTATAAGGGGATTCCACATCGACTATGCAAAACAAGATTTCAGTTGATAATCCATTCAATGGTATTCGCATGCGAGCTTCTCCTTTAGGTTTACTAGCAGTACCATTAAAACCATAAATCTTATAGGTTGACGATATCAAATCTTCATCTTTTCCCCCCATAGTCTTGTAGGTGTGGTAAAAAAGGATGTTTACAGAGCTTCCAGTATCAATTAAGATTTTATTTATTGCCCATGAATTTTCTGCACCATCACTTTCATCATCAATGGGTTTTGGATTAATTTCTAATCTTACCACTGATGGACTGTCATGCAACTCGCCACCCTCAGGTACTTCTTCTGCGGTAAAATAAATAATCTGCGCTTGCCATTCTTTCAGTGGCGATGACTTCGCGATATTCATTACTTCTCTATTGTCAACATCTCTTGCGAAAACTCTGCTGAGAACACTATCATGAAAATCTTCAATTGTCCTGTACGAATGTACGATAGAGTTGCAGAACAAGTTTTTGGCCTTCGTTCCAACTTCTACTACAAATGTCTCTTTCCCTTTTTTCGTATTTACTCTGTGATTTTCTGTAGGTGTTGGTAATGGTTGAGTCTTTTCTTCACATTTTAAGAATTGGTTTAGCTTCCCTTGATCTATCATTCTGAGGATAATTCTTTTTATATTCCTACAATCATTCGTTAAGTGTCCATGAAAATGGTGATAGGAACAGAATTCATGACTTCTGTCACTGGAGGTGGTTCATTCCCCATGTTCCATGGTGCGGGTATGTTTTCCATCAGGATTATAGCTTCCCATATCTTCTCCACGCTAGCGTTTAGTGGTGGCATCTTGATTTCTTCCCATACGACTCTATGACCTCGCTGTCCTCTATGATAATTCTGCCTCTGGCCTCCATAAGTCTCTTGTGGATTATGCCTCTGTCCTCCATAGGTTTCTTGCGGTTGATCGAGCCTTTGAATTTTATTATTTCCGCCACGGTTGTAGAAATTTCTTTCTCTTTCAAATTCTTCTTGATCGCGACTTCCCATAGCTACCAACTTTTGATGACCATCATCTGGTATCCTGACTCCTTGTTGACCTTGCGAGGTACTCGCCACATTGTTTATCAATTTGGGTAACAAACTTGCATTCGCAGCTCCTGAACTTGTATTCGCAACAGGGTATGATTCCATCTCATTTTGTTTTTCCTCTAGAGCAATATACTCCTCCTGAAGCTCTCGCAACTCAGTCATTGTGATTGTATTTTTGACTCTAAAAATTTGAATATATAGCAGATTTGTCGCAAACTTAGCATTAATGAATGATAAGATGAGATATATCTCCTCCACTACTGACCATTTCGCTACACATTGTCTTCCATCTTACAGTTAGATGCTTCAAACTTTCACCAACCCTTTGTTTTAACCCAAATACATCTTCAATACCTTGTCGCGAGGAATTATTACTTATATATGCCCCTAAAAATATAGCCTGCAAGTGATTGAAAGATGTTATTGTATTTTTCGGTAGCCCTTCAAACCATTTCAAAGCTTCTCCTATCAGACTTGATGCAAAATATTTTCACAATATAGCATCATGATTCTCCCATTGTAGCATACATCTCATATAAGCTTTGATATCTTTGTATCGCACAAGTTGTTCCATCGAACATGTTTGGTTAATCTTAGGTAAGTTGCACTTCGGTGGTATTCCTCTTAATTGTATCTCTTGTGTGAACGGAGTTTTGTGACTTCTTCTATTGCTTCATCCAACTATCTCTTTCCTCCTCCCCTTTTACTGTTCATCATTCCTCTCATTTCTACCAATTCTCTCAAAATTTGTTCATTTACATCAGAATTTGAATCCATTGGTCTTTTTAGTTCCGCTTCTCTTCGCCTGCGTTCATGTCTACTTTGACTTTCTTGTTCATCATTCTCTTCTTGTATTTCTCTGCGACCTTCTCTTTCATTTCTTTCGCGAATTCGCACACCGTTATATCTATCAATTTCTCTTCTTTGGTGCCTATCAGCTCTCCTTTGTGCTCTTTCATATTCTCCATTAATATTATCATTATTGCGATTTTGTTCTCGCCTTCTTTCTCGATTATCATGATTATTCTGGCGAATTGCCTCTTCTAACTCCTGTTCTTCCATTTCTGCTCTCAATCTTTCTCTCTCGTGAGCTAGACGTGCTTGTTCGGCATAGTGTCTTTTAATTTCATCTTCAATTTCTTTTTGCTTCCTCCGTGCTTCTCTCCCATGCAATATTCTTCTTCCTTCTTCTTGATTTTCTTCATCCATTGGTTGATTCTGCTCCTGACGTTGCCTATTTCCTTGGTTTCCACCATTCTGCTCATTTTGAAGAGTCTCGGGACGTGGGATATAACGATCTTCCATCATTTCTCTTCTCTCGCAATATTCGTGCCTCGATTTTGCGCTTCGCTTGGTTTTCTTCATCAGCATTTTTTGTAGGTAAAATTCTCCTTCTTTCCTCTCTAACTGATCTTGAGCTTGACCTTGTAGTGCTTCTCGACCTTCTGTTTTGTAATCTCATGTTTTCCATCCTAAGCTCATGATTCTGTCTTGTCAAGTTTGCACGTTCCTCTGCCTCTAATCGTCTCTCTTCATGTATTGTTTGCCTCAACGCCTCTAATGCTGCGATCTCTTCATTTCCACGAATTATTTCTCCATTCCCTTCTCGATCTCTCCCTTCTTGTCCATTGCTTACCAATTGTTGTTCTTCTTCCCTTTCGTCCACATAGTCTGATCTCCAAGTATGCACGCTTACTCTATCATAATCCACCGTTCTATCCGCTACTGGTTGAATTGGCGATTGAATTTGATTTTCTTCATCATTTCTTAAGTTCCTTCTTGAGGATTCTCCCATTTCATTTCTCTCTTCTACGGCAAGTCTCCTACTCCTTCTAACAGTTGTGGGTTGCTCGGATGCATTTCTCCTTCTAGCCATTTCTTAATTTTGGTAAACTGTTGAAAATTATATCAAATTTCTTCTCTACTACTCCAAATTCTTGCAAACCACGATGTCAATCCTTACTCAAACATCCCTTTCTAGCGCCAATATGTAGTTGCAGGAAATCCTACACTACACCCCTCACAATAATCCGTACAACTAAGATATTTGTAGATGAATAACAATGATTTTATTGATTAATTCCTTGAATGTTTACAAGATAAGATAGAAAAGAGCTAAAGAAATTACAATCACCACAAACTTTCTCTCTCCTAATGACTTGTCTAACACTTTGAAAAAGATCTCTCCCTACAACTGGTTCATTCGACTCTTTATATAGGGTAGTATACAATGGATGACAGCTAAGTTGTCCTTTATTTTCGGGAATGACTTGCGAAATATCGCAAGTGTACAAGTATTTATTCTCGCAACTCTCCTAAATTTCGCTAGGTCTTCACACCTTTCTCGTGTTTTGGCTGTCGTCATTCATTGCGTCATTTATATTACTCTTTTGCGACGCCCTCGCAATGCTATTGTTTATTGATCCCGCGAAGTATTGATGTCGCGATATTCTGATCCTACAAAGCCTATTATGTCATTTATTGATGAAGGATAGGTTAAAATCTTTTGTTTACAAGGATTATGTCTATTATATGTCATTGTGCAAATAGTGATGGAAAATGGAATGAATCCTTGTATATTCCGCAGTATTGATCTTCCCTAATCCATATCTTTTGTATATAATGTGTGGCTCCATAAGTATTCTTGTGTGAGAATTTCCAAATAGACTAATCATAGACTCGTTTGTGGTTATTTTGGTTGTGTATTCCGATTAAATTAATCATGGGTTCTCTTGTGGTTAATTTAATTTAGAGGATACAAAATCATTTTGTGGTTTTTGGTGTCCAAAGAAATCCTTATTTTTTCGTAAAAGTAAGGTCGCTCTTGTTGTTCTTTCGGGAATGACATCAAATGGGGGAGAGTTCTTTTGAACTTGCGCTTAATTGCCAAATCTTTGTGGGGAGTGCGGCTGTGGAATATTTGAGGGGTTATCTTGTATCTTTATAAGCTCCGTGATGAATGCATTTAGCTTAGGCTTTATGATTGCATCTAAACAAAGTTGATATGTACTTTTCTTTGGTCTTGAAGTGTCCCATGTAAATTTCATAAGGATCCCGTTTTCGTACCTTTGCCAATTTTATTGACAAAAAGGGGGAGAATTAATATGTAGTTCACACTACAAATACATATGGTTTTCGGATCATTATGTAAGGGGGAGTGGTTTTCGTGTTGAGACGAAGTATTGACTAAGGGGGAGTGATATATATCACCATAGTATTGTTGTAAAAGTTGTGATATGAGAACTTTGATGTTGTGTAATAATACTATGACACTGTATAACAATGGTCGAGAGCTTTTGTTTTCTCATTGTTATGGATACGGGACTTCAACAACTATGATGTTGAACTGAAAATCTATGGAATCATGGGAGTACTTGGAAAAGATGAAGTTTTCGAGTAATATTGAAGCACCAAGGAGATCAAGCATGTGGACGAGAAGCTACAAAGTTTTATCTATTTTGTAATCCATATGTATTGATAGTTTTGTCACTAAAATTAACAAAGGGGGAGATTGTTAAAGCATTGCTCGGTTGAACTCGCATGCATTGCTATCTCAAGCATGTTTGTCAATATTAGTGATCAAAACTATATGTCTTGATTTCTAGTTTACTTATGACTAAGTCTCGGTCTAGGATAGTTAAGTATAGTTGAGCTCCAGACTCCATGGCGATTATCTTACAAAGACGAAAAACTACTCGAGGAACCAGTGAAACTTCATCCGACTAAAAGGTATGTGGAGACTAGAACTTATCTGTCACTCAAAAGTCTATTCTATCTCCTACTCTTGAGACAATAGTCGTATAAGTATGATAGTTTTCATACATACACATTTGCTATTTAGAGCCGAGTTTACTCGCCTATCTTTTTCTTGAAATATGTGTTGGTAAGATTTCGCTTTAACCACTTTTCATCTTTACCCGTGACAAAAGTCATGATGACGTTTCAATCTTGAAAATAGCTTTGATGACGATAGTCGTGAATACCGATTGTTATAACATTATAGAAGAATGTTTCAATGATTGAAATGTATAGTTGAGATTACCATCTATGGATACAAGCATATATAGTGTGTTCGCACATTAGTGTATAAATCCATTTACCGGAAACCAAGTGCGTGCATATGTGTGCATGCGGTATTGATGAAGGAGACAGGTTGGGTACGCGTACCCGTACGCGTACTGGCGGAAGTTTTCAACTGAAAATTTCTGATGAGTTTGTAGTTTGCAAACTAGTAAACCAGTCACCTTAGGTACGCGTACACACGGAAGTTTTCAAACCGAAAATTTCTGCTGAGTTTGTAAACTCAAATCCGGTAGCTAAGGTACGCATACCCGTACGCGTACCCAAGCTGGTTATTTCTCAAATCGGTAGTTCATGAACTTAAAACAATAATTTATAAGGAATAAAT
>JAJJWW010010425.1:0-61682 GCA_023531295.1 Papaver armeniacum
AGCTCTTAAATCGAAACTCCGGCCGCGAGTTGACTACTCTAAGTCGAAACTTGGTAAGAACGAAGAAACCATCCATTTACGGGTAATATTCTTTCGAAATATTCTACGAAACCTTAAACAAACCTTATTTCTGTATATTGTATGCATACCGGGCTCCAAGATCGAAACATGGCCGCGAGTTGACTACTTTAAGTCAGAAACTTGGTAAGAACGACGAATCCATCCATTTACAGGTAAGATTTCTTCGAGATATTCTAAGAAGCCTTAAACAAACCTTATTTATGCATATTTTATGCATACCGTGCTCCGAGATCGAAACCGGCCGCGAGTTGACTACTCTAACTCGTAAAACTTGGTAAGAAACGATTTAATCCATCAATTTACGGGTAAGAAATATATCGTAATTGGATAAGAAATATATCAATTGAACATCCAGTGTTCGAAGATTACCAGAGTTAAAATGACCATATTACCCTTAATAAAAATAAAGGTAATAAATATTACGGAGATTGTGAAAATTACTAAACTATCCTTATCCGAAATAAGTAAAGTAAATAATACGAGATAGTGAAAATGATCATATTACCCTTCATGGAAATTTGTGCCATAAATATTATGGAGATTGTGAAAGTGACGACTACCCTTATCGAAAAAATTAAAGTAAATATTACTGCTTGTGAAAATGACCATATTACCCTTCTTGGAAATTAATGCAATAAATATTATGAAGACTATGAAAATGACCGAGACCATGCTTATCGGAAAATAAGTAAACTAAATATTATAAATTGTTAAAATCACCATATTACCCTTACTAGAAATAAAGGTAATAAATATTATGGAGACTTTGAAAATTACCAGACTACCCTTACGAAGTGAGTAAAGTAAATATTACAGAGATAGTGAAAAATGTATGTAATTATTTACGGATATAAGGCGTGTATGTGATTGTTTACAGAGAAGGCCCCGTCTTTGTTTTGCGGCTCAGTCACACGAGCATTATTTTTGAGCATTACATTTTGTTTTACAACTCTTATGAAGGGTTGTCATAAAGTTAGTGTATTAAAGAACCACAAACTTGGCCGAACATGTAAGAGTGTAGGTATGGTTAGTGGTATAGACTTCCATACGGAGGTTGAGGATCAAATCCCCCATCCTCATTTCTTCTAATGTTCTATATTTTTACTTCAACAACACTTATAAGTATTGTTATACATTTTTAATAAAAGAAAAAAAAAGCCAAAACTTGTGAACGGTAAGGATGGTTGATGAGTTAGACGTCCATGCGGTAGATTCATGTTCGAATCTCCCCTATAACCTCATTTTTTCCAACATTATATATTTTTACTTCAACAACACTTATAAGTGTTGTTGTAGGTTTCTATTTAAAAAAAAAAAAAAAACATAACTTGTGAACTTAAAGGATGGTTGACGAGCTACACTTCCATGCAAAGTGGGTTCATGTTCGAATCTCCCTCTAACATATTTTTCATTATCATATTTTTGTGTTCTTCCACAACACTTGTGAGAGTTGTCATAGGCTAAGTCACTACACTTATAAAACAGAGTTGTTATAGCTAAATGTCGTCACAACTCTTTTCTTAAAGAGTTGTCGTTTTTTTCTTATCGAAACCCCTTGGTCCTAAGTGTTGGTAGTGATGATATACGACAACTCTTACTTCAAAACAGTTGTAAAACATATGACTTTCTACGATATTTAGCAAAGAGTTGTAAAACCCCAGTTGTAGATGTATATTTTTCCGTAGTGTTGGTTCAAGATAAAATTCACCATAAGACTCGATGAAGCTTTGAATATCTTACACTAAGTGGAGGTTCAAACCCAAAAGGTACCTATCATTTATGTATTGGTTTCCACGATGATGCTTTGTCTCAACTTAGCTTGAACTACGTTGGCTTGATCCCACTCGGGTACGTAGGCAGTCACTTAGGTGATGCAGCCACTCCAATGGATGCATTGAAGGAAGAGACGCGCCTGTTCACTCTGAAAAGATGCCTGTAGAGATGAAGAGTCATCTCCAAAGGGTGTGATTTCCTCTTTAAATAGGAGACTTGTTTTCATTCAAAACACATCTCTCAACTCTCTCTGTTTTCTTTCTTACAAGCATCATCAGAAACAAAACCAGTGTGTTCTTGGTTGGATCAAGGTCGTACAATCTTTGAATCCAACAACCGTTGTGGGGCTTCAAGTATCCTGACGGCAATATTCAATTGACTTGTTTGTACTCGCCAATTCAATTGGGAAAGGGTCGAATAATTGTCGAAAAGAATCTTTCACAAGAGCCTTGAACCCTAATACAACATTCTTTTCTTCACCCTGTTTTACTGCCAATTTTCCAACAACAATAACATATGCTAATTCTAAAATTAAGATAATACTAAGCATCAGTCACTGAAACAATTAGAGGAGCTCGAGATTCGGACAAAAATGTATTCGCTAATTCATGACTTTCGGTGATTTTGGGGAAGAAGAACCCTAGAAAAAAATCGCTCTTTTTTCCGCTAGACTTTCGTTGAATGAGACCATAAATCTGACCCTCAAAATCGAGAATCCAATCTAAGTTCATGCGGAGGAGGTTTTCTCACAGACTTCATGTTTCTCCGTCTCATCGGACCGTGACAGATATCATGATGATAATATGACTGGGGGTATACAAGTTAGCGCTTTTGATGGGTAGGTTGATAAAAAAGAAGGGTACAGGGATAAAGGGGTACCGTTAGTGTTTTCATGGGTATATACAGGATACCCTATATAAATGAGAGTTACTTTTTAGGCAGTCAGTATACTTTTTGGGCAGCCGACAGCACCAGCTGAAGATACTTCTAAATCATGGTCTTTCCTGTGTCTATATATAGAGTGGTACCACTAATAAAGTTCCTCGTTTTAGTTTAGTTGGGATTGAAGACAAAGCATTGTTCATCTCCAGCAAATATTTTGTATTCAACAGAGCCTAAGGTAATTCTTCTAAACAATTCTAATTTTTTTTTGACTCAAACTCATAGGGTTTTTATTAGTAGAGTTAGGGTTCATTGAAACGATCATGGATTTGTATACTAATAAAAAGTTGCTCAAAGGAAAGCATAATACCAGCATTGGTGAGTCAGAAGATAGGATTAGCGAATTACCTGACGCCCTTCTTCATCATATCCTCTCTTTCCTTGAATTCAAGCTTGTTGTTCGTATTTCCGTTCTATCTACAAGATGGAATTACATATGGACCTCTATCCCCAAACTTATATTCCCCTCTTGGACAAGCGATGTCAGTTTGTCGGACATAAATAAATTCATGGATTTTGTAGATAGAACGTTGCTTCTTCGTGACACATCATCAAATATTCAGAAGGTTTATCTTGAAACGCATCGAGACATGAATAATGCATCCAGGGTTCATTCATGGATCTCTAATATAACAAGGCATAATGTCAAAGAACTCAATCTCTGCTTGCGTCTAGACAAACCTTTTTTTATTCCTTCGTCTCTTTTCAGATGTGAATCGCTAACTAAATTGGAGCTAAGTGCATCCTGTAATATTCACATTCCTAAACGTTTCTCTTTTCCGAGACTCAAGAGCCTTAAACTTCGATATATCCAATTTACTAAAGATGATGGCTGGAATGAGCAACACTTTTCTAATTGCCCTGTCCTTGAGAGTTTGATTTTTGATGACTGCACTTGGTTTGGTTCGAGCAAATTCTGCATTTTAACTCCATCTCTAAAAGTCTTAGAAATTTATAATTACCCTCCGAAGGAAGACGGTCTTCAAGATTATGATCTCAAAATTCATGCACCAGACCTAGAATCTCTTGTCTACTACAATGTTGTGGCGAAGGATTATGACCTGTCCAGTTTTGTAAAACTAGATAATGCAGAAATCTGCTTCAGTGTATATGATGGCAAGGAAAGGATTGGTCATGATGCAGCTGTAAGTAAATTTCTTGGATCGCTTGCACATGTACAAACTCTATTAATTCATACGGCTGACCTAGAGGTATTCTTCTTTCCTCGGGATCTCTTTATGTTTTTGTGTATTATATGGTTGATCAGACTCCTCGAAACTCATATATATGCTTGTTTTTACTGCCTTAAATAGGCTGTCCTCTTTGCAGAAGATTACGTAAACATTCTACCTACATTTAATAATCTAAACAAGTTGGACCTGACTCTTGGACCAGCCTCGGATGAATTAATATTCGCCTTGCTCAAAGCAGCACCTAATCTGAAGAAGCTTCGATTCGACTGGGTAAGTGCTCAAAACCTGGCTTTACATTTGTTAACCATTTATGCCTTCTGAAAAGCTTTTCTTATGACTTTGTCTGGTTATTTTTATTCCAATTCAGGACATTTTTGACGATGATGATGACGATAGAGTGTATGATGAAAGTGACGTCTTGTTTGGACACCTCCAGTCAGTTCGGTTCGAGGGATTTATGTGGGGGAGAGAGATGCGATGGGCGAAATTAATTTTGAAAACCGCAAAATCTTTACAGAAAATGACTATTAGTACTGGCAATTGGGATGTGAAAGAGAAAGAATTAGTTGAATCGGAGTTACAAAATCTTCCAAGAGCCTCTGTGGGATGTGTGCTTATGTTTGTCTAAAACTTGTGATCGAGTTACTAAAACTTATGTTTGTCTAGGCAGATGGTTGTTGTGCTTGATAACTCTGTTCAAATTAAACTAAGCCAAGAGCTTTCATTTTTGGAGTTTGAAATGAAACCATATCTAACAAGGACGTTTCTTCCTAAATATTTAGAGTCGTTATGGACAGGAATGGAGAATCTCACTCTTTTCATTCCTTGATCTAATTACAGATGTTTGATTTCCTCTCCATGGCGAATCTCTCCCACAATTAATCCTAACAGATCCTCTACTCCCATCTCTTTCAAAATCCATCAAAAAGTTTTTACTTTAAACCTCAAATCTGTTGGTGGATTAAAGAGAAATGCTGCAACGCAAGTCATTCTTTCTGAAAAGGGTCCTAAAAGAGACTCTTATGGTGCCTTTACGATGGATCTTGCTCTTCATTTAGAGACAGCACTAATTGAAGCCATTAAAGGTGGGGAAGAAGAACCTGGAAACTGGCATTTTACCAAACATCCGGCATGGCTAATCGTTCAAAAAGCCTCAAATAATAGTGGTCCATTCCTGAAGATTACCTTGTCAAGATTAGACGGTAAAGGAATTATTCGCAATTTTTTTTGTCCCTACAGGTTACAGATAGATTGATTATGTTTCTCAGAAAAGTAAAGCTTACAGACCAGACAAGATTCTGAGAGATATTAATAATCTCATGACAGTCACACATTACCACACATTCAAGAGACCAAACAATGAATGACACGTGTGACTATGACACCTCACTATGACAGCTCATTAACATCACTGATAGGTGTCGTACAACACCTAATTTTATATCTAGTATTTATGCTTTCTTTGCGAGTTTTCTTGTAAATTATGTATCTTATTTTGGTTTTGAGTTATCAGGTGTTTTGGAGTCACTGGAGCAAAAAGATGTGGAATTCGCTCAAATCCTATATTTCTTATGCTCATCTTGAAGAGGACGAAAAGACGAAGCCAGTGGCGAAAGAATGAGGCTGTTCCGACGTCATACGAGGAAGTTATGAGCGAAAGTATTGATGAAGCACCGCGTTCCCTAGAACCGACATCCCAAGAAAAAGAATTATACCGTCGGTCTTCAGGAACCGATACCTGAAATGGAGAATGTTATCAGCTCGGATGTCCCTTATCCAATTCCGGGTGCTATGATAAATCTTATCATCTATTACTCATTCTTGAAACCGGGTCTTTCTTCATTACAGACCACCTGAGAGTTAAGCGAGGAAAGAGAGGTATGGATCTCAGAGAGAAGAAGAAGAACGAGAGACATGGGTTCTATGGATCGAATCTCAGATGGGGTCTTGAGTTCGAGTGATTTGGTGGTGATGAATCAGAGGGTAGCAATGAAGATCGGCTGAAGAAATTGAGAAGAAAATTGATGCTGTGTCGCTGCTGTTAATGGGTCTGTTGCTAGTTTCTATGGTTGATTTGAGATGAGAATTTCCAGAGAAGATGGTGGTCGACACTATGATGGTGACAAGGAAATGAAGAGAGAGTCAAATAGGAAATTGGGGTTTCTGATTGTTGGAATTAAGGTTTTGAGAGGAATTGAAGCCGCTGCCGTGAATTAGAGAAGTTGAAGCTCAGTTAGGGTTTGGTGAAATCAAAGTCACAGAGAAGAGATGAAGGCAAGTTGAAATTGATTTATGGGCTCTGGTGGTGATTGAATGGGTTCAGGATATGATTTACAGTGGTTCTGATGGGTTTTTGAGATTGAAATGGAAGATGGAAGAAATCAGGGTTTGAAATGGTGAAGAACTCAGAGTGAAATTGAAGCACTGAGTTAGGGCTTCTGAGAGAAGGGTTGCAACTTGAGCTACAGATGGAATTGAATTGTTACAAAGAGGAGGCGATTCTGAGATTTGTGTAGCTCTAAGTGGTGTTGGTGGTTTGAACGGCGGAGTGCTTGTGCTACGAGGTGGCTCAAGTCTGGTGATGCTCGGATGGATGAGGAATTAGTTGTTTTTCGTTGGTATGACTGAAATGCGAGAGATGGGTATGACTCGAGACGTTGGTCTCGAATTGAGATTTGAAGTTGTGCAAGTGGATTGCAGTTGTGGTAGTTTGAGTTGCTACTGCAGCTATTTATGTGAGCATTATTAGGAGTTGAATTAACCTGGTTGTGAGTGAGATGGGTTTCTGAGTTGAGCTGCTGTTGGTGACAGTGGTTGGAGCAAAGGTGGATGGCGTAGTGCAAGTAGATGAGCATCGGTTGGAGCTTTCTCGGTGGAGTTGGTATTTGTGTGCGGTGGCTGAGTTGCAAGTGAATTTGCGAAGGGAACTAGTGCGCAGAGCGAGATTACAGGTTGATAGTTTTGGCGAGTAAGTTAGCCGGGGTTGGTCTTGGTAGAAGGAGCCGGTACTTGAGTGTCAGGTTGAACTACGGGTGGTACCGGTGGCTTGGAGACAGTGGTGATATGAATGGCTATTGTCGGTGTTGAAATTGCAGGACCTGAGAAGGAATGGGTGTGTTGCAGGGATATGTGTTGGCAGGTCAGGGTTTCATTGTGGCGAGGAGAAGTAACTCGAGTTCAGAAATCTTCAAGCAATGAGTTCTCGAGAAGAGCCGATGGGTGCAATGAATTTTTGGTCTTTGAGCTGCAATTGATGGTTGTCCAGTAATGAATTTAAGGCATTGCAGTTGAATGGTAGTGAGACTCAGATTTTGAGACTGAGCTTGGGCCGGTGTCTTTGGTGCCGAGTGAATGGATGCGGTGTTTGAATGACTCGTGAATACATGAGCATTGTGTATGAATGATGTGCGGGGAAGAAGACTGTGAAATGGCTCGACAAGCCGTTGAGGCTGAGCATTTGCGGGTTATAAACTGAAAGGCTGAGCAGGCCATCATGGCCGGATGGATGGAATTAGTGAAGCACCATCTTGGTGCAAAGACAACATACGACTGTGCAATGGCTCGGGCTCGGCCAAACCCACTCAGCTGACCCTGAATTAGCCTGACTCACCTGACTTGACCCGTTTTGACTCAGTGCCTTGACCCGATTTGACCCGACCGATTTGACCCGTTGACCGTTGACTGGTTTGACTTTGCCGGTTACCTGAAATACTTTCCGGCGACTATTCCGGCCGGATTCCGGCCATAATCCCAGTTTTCCGTCGAGCGCTTTTTGGGACAGAATTTATACACGGGTTTCTCTCACTTGTGGGCTTGGTGGACTTCCAACTAATGGACTTTGAAGACAAAACCTAGTTTTGGAAGGAGAAAAAAAAGAATATAAAAGGGAAGACTTCTACAATGTTTTGGAGACCACGTTTTATTATTATCTCTTCTCTTGTTTTCTAGGGTTTAAGAAACATGAAGTCTTTTCTCTTTCTTCTTGTGATGAACTCCATGAATATGAGCTAGATTTTATTATTGGTTATGGAATAAGTTGAATTTCCAAACATGGGTTTTTGTGCAATAAATTAGTTTTCTCTCATATTATCGTTTATGATTCACCATGAATATTGTTACATGATTTGAATGCTTGTTAGTCGAGTCGCGAGTCGATTGAGTTTGTTTTCATCTCTATTGCTAGATTAGGTTATTATACGCAAAAGTGATAATTCGGATTGCAAGTAGCATAAGTATGATTATGGTTTGTAGTGATATATTCTTATGATCATATGTGAACCATAACCTTTGTTAAATCGGATTAGTGCGCTTTCCACGTTCGATTGCTTTGATTGGCATGATTTCATAGAACCTAATGCATCTAGGGAATTAAACTTGATTAGTGCTTTTACACGTTAGGTTGTTCCTTTAGGTAGAATTCATATTCGCATCTTTTAATGTGTTTGTTGATGACATGAGGAGATTTACCGGGATATTCTTGCGATCAAGGTATTCTAGGGTCTTTGATAAAAGTTGAGATTAAAATATCAATTCTAGTTATTGTGTGAAAACATGTTTGTGAATGAAAACGAAATCCATGACCAATATCTTCTCATCCGTAATTTGATTCGTTTACTTTTCTTTATTTGCTTTTATTTTATTTTCGCATATAAAAATCAGAAAAACTACCGGTGTTATTTATAGGGAACCGAAACAATTTGACAACCTAGACCTCTCTGTGGGATCGATCCTTTCTTTCCCTTGCTATATTTATATTTTGAGTAGTAAGAAAGTGTAATTATATTTGTGTCGCTTACGACAGCGGTCAATCACATTATGACAGTTACAGTTATAGAACAATAGACTAATACCCCCTTCAAACTGAACTGTTCTGAAGCTTCTGAAGGCTGAAAACATGAAGTTTGTCTTTTAACATAGCAAACCTTGGACCAAAAATACCTTTATTAAATATGTCAGCTATCTGATCTATAGTGGAGATGTAAGTAACTTGAAGAGACTTAGCCTGTACCAACTCTCTGACAAAATGAAAATCCAATGCCATATGCTTCATTTTGCTGTGAAAAATAGTATTAGAGGTAAGAGAGATGTTGTTGTTGTTATCACAATGAAGAACATGAGGAACTGGAAGAAAGATATACAAATCTTGAAGAAGCTGACATAACCAAACAACCTCAGAAGTTGTATGTGCTAGAGCCCTATATTCAGCCTCTGTACTGGATATGGCAACAGTGGATTGCTTCTTTGCACTCCATGAAATAGGATTATGACCAAAGAAGATGCAAAAACCACTTGTAAACCTTCTATCATCAGGTGAACCAGACCAGTCTGCATGACTGAAGCCTTGTAAGGTTTGCAGACCTTTAGTAAAGTACAACCCATGAGTGATAGTGCCTTTGACATATCTTAAAATTTTCTTAGCTGCACTGAGATGACCATCAGTTGGCTGATGCATAAATTGGCACACCTGATTAACTGCAAAACTAATTTCTGGCCTAGTCCAAGTTAAGTATTGTAAGGCACCAACCATAAGTTGTTTTGAAATCAGACTTGGCTTGAAGAGGAAATAACCAACAAAACTTTGAGAAATCATCAATGACATTAACATAATAGAGAAATCCCCTATTGGATAGTACAGGAGCAGGACCCCAAAGATCCATGTGTAAAATTTCTAAAGGTTTATAAGTACTAGAAGTAGAAAGACTAAAAGGAATTTTATGAGATTTTCCTAACTGAGAGCACTCACAGAAGAGTGATATTTTTATTACAGCAGAGTCAAAATGTTGACACACTTTTTGTAGAGTTTGAAAGGATGGATGAGCCAATCTGTGATGCCAGATAGTTGAGGTAGCTTTACTGATATGAAGTGCTTGAGGTGGTGATGGAAAGGTGATTGGATAGAGTCCATTAACATGCTTTGGCGCGTTTGGTGTGACTAGCATAGCTAGGGCCAAGGCAGAGTGTGTTTGGCATGGCGCGGCTAGCTTGGGCTAGGTGTGGCTGGCATGATTTTCCATTGGCACGGAGGTGAATTAGGGTTTTGCTCGTTGTAACCCTAATTTGAAAAAATACCCCCTATTAATTACTGACTACATGTATTAAATGTTCTAATAAATGTGTCACCGGTGACATTAGGTTATTTTGGGTTTTACGATTTTACCCTTTGTTTAAAAACCACCATCAACACAACAACTTCATCATCTTGAGGAATATAAATATCCAGACTTGCTTGAATCTGCTCCTGAGGAAAAATATGCTCTAATAACTCAATATTCCATGCTTTTTCTCCAGTGAGAAATATATCAGAAACCCTAGTAACTTGCACATAGGAATTATTTAATTTTGTTGGACGAAACCCTGGAATCCCTAGTATCTAGGGATCATTCCAAATGTGAATCGAGTTACCTTACGCGATAAACCAGCAGCAATTATTAATGAATAAAGATCTGACAGAAAGCATATCCTTCCATGTACTTGAATCTCTAGGTTTTAGAAGACAATCCCAGAAAGAAGTATTTCGAAGATATTTTGCTGAGTATAATTGAACCCAGTTAGAATCTGCATTCGTCAAAAACCTCCAGACCAGTTTTGCGACTAGAGATTGATTTACCAATTCCATATCACTAATACCTAAACCTCCATCTTCAGTGGCTCTTGTAACTTTTCTCCATCTTATGAAGTGTGAATTCGTTGAGTTGCTAACTTAGAATGATATATTGAAGTAAGAGGTTCAAAAGTATCAATATAACAATCATATTTCAATGGATAAGTCCCCAAATACTTTTCATTCTTCTCCATTTCTCTGACACCCAACTTCTGTATTGCCAGCCATCTATTGTAAGGAGCACAACCTTTGCTAAAATGAATGGAAGATTTTGCATAATTAATAATTTGCCCCGAGAAAAGGGAATATGAATCCAGAATGAACTTCAACTGATCCACATTATCTTCAGAAGTTTTCCCAAAGATGAACAAGTCGTCAACGAACATTAAATGACTAATAGTTGGTGCAAAATTATCTATCCTGTAGCCACTGTAAAGACTTATATTTTCAAATTTTTTCATGAGAAGAGTACGACCTTGAGAGAAAATAATGAAAAGAGAAGGAGATAAAGGGCAACCCCGCCGCAGACCTCTACCACTTTTGAAATTTCCATAAGGCGAACCGTTTACAATAACAGAAAATGAAGAAGTAGTAACACAACTCATTATTAATTTATGAGAATGATCATGACTCCCCATTTGATGAAGCATAAAACTTAAGAAAGACCATGAGACACGATCATACGCCTTTGACATATCCAATTTCAAAGAAAAGAAGCCTTGTTTTGATTTACATTTATTCATAGAATGAAAAACTTCTTTAGCAATCACCACATTATCAGTTATTTGCCTATTTTTAACGAAATTCTGCGACCATGAAATAAACATACTCAAAAAGTGACTAAGTCTGATGGCCAAGATTTTGGCCAAAAACTTGTAAAGAACATTACATAATGCAATGGGTCTAAACTCCACTGCAGTATTTGGATTTTTCACTCTGGGTATTAAACTGATGTGAGTATGATTCAAATTACATGGTATTTCTCCTAAGATGAAGATTTTTTGAGTGTAGTTGATTGTTTCGACACCCACAATAGACCAAAATTTCTTGTAGAAGAAAACTGGATAACTGTCTGGCCCTGGAGACCCATAAGCATTCATGTTTTGATTACTTTCCAGATTTCTTCACGCGTAGGAATATTAGTGATAAACAAGTTCTCTTCATGATTCATAGAATAAGAAGAATCATGTAGATTGGTAGGTGGAAGAATATTCAAATCCTCTTGAAAAAGATTATCGAAAAAAGAAACAAATTCCTCAGCAATTTCAGCAAGTTTAGTGAGCCAACAATTATTAGCTTTCTGTATACAAGAAATTGTATTATTTTTTCTTCTTTGCTGGACCAAGAGATGAAACTGTTTTCTATTCTTATTCGTTGTCTTTATCCAGATTTGCTTCACTCTTTGTTCCTAATATGTAGCCTCCATAATGATATAGTCATTTAATTGAGCTGCAATTGTTTTTTCTTGACGAAGAATTCCCGGAGTTGGAGAACGACTCTGTAGATGTAGTAAGTTTTTCTTGAGCATTCTAATCTTATTCTTAATGCATTTTATTTTTTCTCTACTCCAGCTTTTGAGAAAGTTACCAAGAGAAGCCAGTTTACCCATTAAATCTCCTGAAATTTCAATGCTCCATTTTTCAAGAACTACTTTGAGAAAATCTGGATGAGAACACCTATAAGCTTCAAATTTATACGAAGGAGGGTTTCTAAGAATAGTTCTACATGTGTTGAGAAGAATTGGAGTATGGTCACTTGAGATCCTTGGCATGTGAAGAACCCCGGAATTTTCAAACATGAGACACCAATCTGGAGTCGCAACGACTCTGTCTAATCTTTTCCTAACTAAAATTTGGAATTTCCTTCCATTACTCCAAGTATATGCAGGACTAGAATAACCCAGATCAATTAGATGATTATCATTAATAAAATTATTGAACTGACAGATAATACTATTCATTGTTTGATTTCCTCCAAACTTTTCCCTCACAGAAGATAAAGCATTGAAATCTCCTATGAAGCACTTAGGACCAGAAACATACTGAGAATAAACACTAGTGGAAAACAGAAGTTCCGCGACCGTCAGGACAAGTTATATATACGAGTTATACGACCAGTTCTAACCGTCTCTGTTGGGGTCTCTGATAAAGCGTAGCTATTTTGTACAACCCTTAGCCGTGTGTCTCTAAATAACGACTGGTTTTAAGGGTAACGAGGTACAGACCCTAAGCCGTGAGTCTCAGATTTAAATTATAATATAAAAAAAATATTGATTCAGATTTGCTGAAATGCCTGAATGGCTAAATCTGAAATAAACTGACTGCATCAAGGTCAAGTCAAGTCAAACGTAAGTCAATCCAGAGTCAAGTCAAATGGAACTCAAGTCAAAGTCAAGGAAAAGTCAAGGCAAATGGAACTCAAAGAAATTCAAGTCAAAGTCAAATCAAATTAAACCCAAACTGAAATTCAAATTTAAACTCAAAGTTGAATTCCATATTCATTCATTCATTTTATCCATTGGGTTAACAATTACACAAAAAAGATGAAATTCTGGTTCAAGACAATACATGTCCAAGCTAGCTAGTAAGTTCTAACAACAAGATGCTAAACTAATAAGCTAACAACAAAACGATAAGGCCCGCATTATCAACTTTCCAAGTAGATTCTTAAAAGGAACATTAACCATAGAGAACACGTAAGTAGAGTTCCCTACCAATGACCTTAGGATCCATAAGAACGCCCCTTCAATTTGAGTAAAATGACTGCTAGTTATAACGGTGCAAGATTTTAGCATCGGATCAATATCATAGTTGTTGAATTCCGACACCTGCAACAAAGCTAAATTTAATAAGAAAAGCAACATATAAATAAAAGCTTTGGCTGCTTATAATTAAAAAAGAAAAAGAAATAGACACTTACATCACTCAAATGTCTGACTTGCTTCTGGGGGTTTTGTCTTAATTTTTCCACAAGCAAAGATATTTCAATAGTAGACAGTGCCTTAGTGTAGTGTTGTAAAGATACCAACGAACAAAGCTACCAAGGACAAGAACCACAATCTATAGTGAGAATCAGTACATTCAATGCACCAGCTTTAAAGCAAAACATACAATGGATGACATCTTTACCTCGCTATGGCGATGGTTAACAAAATAATTATACACTGTAATTTCGACAGTTCCACCATCTGCATCTGCACCCTTCGGATTCATGGTAAACCTGCAAAGTTAAAAGGTTTAGAAACATGAAATAGAAGTCTGTAAGCCAGATGGGAAGTGCGCCTTAGATAGTTAACATAGAAGTAATGGATGCTTACATCTGTCGACGACAAGGCAACTCACTAGGTCCAGTGATTTTATACTCTAAATTTGAGGGAGTAACCTTGACCCTTAGATTTTTAAGTTCGCTTAGCCTTCCAACATTCAAGACTTTCAATGAGATCACTTTAACAATAAAACATATGCAAATGTTTGAATAAAAATTATGTTTACCTTGTCCCACTTAATTTGGTTTGGATGATTCACATTTTGGTTGCCTAATAAAAAATCTACTACAGGTATTTATCATGATACACGGGCCCCGAGCATTGGTTCTATACTCGACTGAAATAAACCTGGAAAAAAATAGGTACCGGTAAGTACTTCTCGATTTAAATGTTGTCTCGTAATGACTAAAATTATTGAATTTAAAATATTCAGGTACCTTCATAGACTTTGCTTCACCAAGAGCATCTAGTATGTACATCTCTCTCTTGGAGTCATGTATTCTTTTCTGCAGATATTTCATTACATCTCCATTCTCTACATGATTGTTTTTCTTCTGATCCTTGTCTGATTCCTAATGGAATAAGGATGTAGCAGTCAACAATGAAATCCTGATGCAAGTTTCACTCACTGTTAACAATGGAAGCACAAACACATGAAGTATCCCCGAAATGCTTTTTATCACTCATTGTACCTATAGCAGATGAGATGGAATTCTTAACATTACAGACTTCACACGACATTTGGCACCAACCAACTACTTATATAAATAAAATGAGAACATGCAGGATAATAATTCAAAAACTTGAAATAAGAACCCTACATATTAGTTTAACTTTACAGTTATTAGCTACCAAGAAAACGCTGCGATTCTTTTCACACTAGAACTCCAAACAGTCAAGAGATTGTAGTATATTCAGTTCACTACCACTGTTTACTACCACAAGTTGTATAAAATCCAGAAAATATATATGCAGAAAAAAAGATAAAACCCTAAGAAATGATAATGCAGCAACCAAGTATGCGATCTATAAGAAATTTACCTAAATAATGATAGCCAGTCCAAGTTTTAAGACAGAGATTACATCGAAGAAGTAGACGAGCAGCTCTCTTCTTTGGAAGAAATCCAAGAGGGAACCGTGTCTGGGGTGCTCAATTTTTCCTTCAACTGCACAACAAACATTGTGGCCCAGTTTAACAGATTTACACTGAAAGAGGAGTAAGTACATAAACAGACTGCGATAGAACCTTGACTATGTTGAAGATCAAGGAAACATCTGACTCAAGGAAGATCAATCAAAAAGGTGTCGTCATACTTACAGCTTCATTTGTCCATGTCTTGCATATATTGCCGACGAACAGTGTGTCACTGTCCTGACTTGGAGAAATGCCAAATTCCTTCCCATTAATCTGAAAGAAACTAACCTAGTCAGAGTTAGAAGAATCTAAAAGAAACTCTCAATTAAGAAAACAACAGACTGCAAATGCTTAGGCTATTGATTACAGGACAGTTGAATAAACTAACAAGTTCACCTGGAAACTAATAAATGCAGGATTCAGCATACACAAATAAATATTCCAGCAGATGTGCATACTAGATAAATCATTATACCTCAAGTTTTATTCAGAATTGGAAAACAATATTACAAGATGAGCTACATGACAAGTTATGTCCAAAATGAGCTACATGACAAATTAGTTTTAAGAGGAATGTTCTTCATTCTTTGAGCGTAAGAGCGTAAGAGCTATAGCCATAGACAAACAATGGTCAAAAGTGGCTATAGGAAAAACGAAATCAGAAGTAGCTACATAATTGTTTCAAGAAATTAAGATCATCTCTTTTACAAATTCTAAATTCAGCATCCATAGTCCTAAGTTGTCATTCATAAGTAACTGTTATGTATTGGGTATTTAAGATCGAAACACATATCATAAACTAGATTCTGCTTGCTTCAGTATGCCTATCTCAACATATTTCATGATGTTCAATTCTAATGATGCGGGCTAAATCAGCACTTGCAATAGTTTTCACCAGCTATTTGAAAGTTTGCTAAAACAATTAGAGATTAAGAACAACATGGCAAGTGTATTCAACATTGAAAAGTTGGATCAATAGCTGGTTCTGTGTAATAGAAAACAACATTACCAAATGAATTATAAGACAAGTTATGTCCAAATGTGCTACAAGAATTGAGAATAATTTTTAAAAAAATTCAAAAAATTATGCAGTGAGCCTATTACCTGGTCAAGTTAAGTTATGATGTAAAAGATTATAAGTGAGCTCATTTATTAGTATCGAACTTCACATGTGACAGATCAAAAATAACTTGTATGCTTTCGCTCACAAGCAGCATACCATATTAAGGTCTTAGCGAGCAGCACAAGCATTTCCAGATTTTTTGGTAACTTAGTCAGAGTAAAAGCCACTGCAAGTGTTGATCTGTGACAATTTGTAAATATTACCAATGTCAGGACATCATAGTATACTCAACAACTAACAAATTTGCGATCTTTAATGGTAAAATATCAACTCATTTCGAACAGTTTTTCAAGGATAACTGAACTCACAATTGGATCAGGAGCATTCACTTGATGGCATATAACCATGTCACCCCCTGTGTGCGACGAGATAGCCATGCCTGCTGCACAGTTAATGTAACATTTAACAACAGACTCGTAAGCCTTATCGATATTTTCATACTCATTTTCAATATGCAAACAGAAAAGAGAACTACTTAGTAGGACAAACCATTTGCAGAACTGAGTTGGAAATACAAGGAAACAAATCTAGGAGTCGTAACCAAACTAGAAATCTCAGTAAAAAGAATGGAATCATAATATGAAGTGAACTCACATTTCAACACTGACATGATAACCATTTCAAAAAAACACTTTAACATAAGATTGTACCAATTCATATTTAAGCATAAACTGAACTAAAAACAACAGAATCTGATTGTAGCAATCCATATTCTGTCTTGGCACCTAAGAATGACCCAACTGCAATCGAACCCATAAACGAAACTGCTCAACAAATACAAACAATTCAGAGATCAATGGAAAACAACTCGACAAGGGACATCCAATCAGTGAACTAAACAGATCGTTCTGAGTTCGAAATAAAACTTAACCAAGTTTCAAAACAATAAAGAAAAGAAGGAAAAGAAGTTAATGTCATCTAACTTAGCCAGTAAATGAACTTATTCAACCACCATGATTACTCAAAGGAAAAAAGAAGGGGAAAAGATTCAAAGTAAAAGGACATAACAAAAAATCCAAAACTTCAAGAACAACAGTTAGGTTATTTCTTACATCGTACTTGTTGAAGCTATGGACTGTTCATCAAAAAATAACTTCTCAACCGCCACCAAAACTAAAACAACATCAACTTATGATATCATAAAATCCCCTTAACCCAAAATTGAAGAAACAAAAATAAACAGAACTGAAGCAGTGTAACTGACCAACTTCTGCTTCATCACCACCATCACCATCATCATCAGGAAACATAATAGGAACCAATTGAAGTAAAGTGCAATCCTAATCAAGAAAAATAACACTTCAATCCAAACTATTACCTGGAAAATCAAGACCTTGAAAATTCACGCTAACCCTAATAATAAAAATTAAATTTTTGTAATTGAAAATGATTTATAAACTTGAGTCATAGAAGATTACCCCAATGAATCGTAAGAAGGATTTTATCACTGAAATCGATTATTTTTTTCAGGGTATTGACTTCTATTTCACCTTCCGGATCTGGATCCAGTGTAGAAGAAGAAGATGATGGAGGTCGATCGAGAGAAAATTAAGGCTGACACTTACGGAGAGAGAAAAAAGAAGAGATGGAGAGGAGTTCTGCTGTGAGTTGAATGGGAGAATAAAGATAATGGAAGATAAATAGATAGAGATGAGTACAGACAGATGCATCGATAATAACGAAGTTTCTAATTCCAGATCGAGTCGTCCATTCATATAGATCAATGGCTCATATCTCAAACGTTTCTCAACCGTTCATCTAACTATAGATACATCACTAATCATGGGTAGCGAAATGGGTCCCTGTACGAGGATAAAATAATAAATATTCAGAGACGGTTTTTAAAGGATTCTGAATTTTTTTTAAATGAGAGACCGCTCTTTGTGGTCAACGATCAGGCTACCGTCAGCGAGGGTCTCCGATGTGGGTGGTAAAACACCCATTTTCCACTAGTGAAACCGACAAACTTTGCCAAAAATCACCTCTATCCACTCTATTTGGTGGATCATGAACACAAAATAAATTCCAAGCAGGGAAAGGACCAGTTTGCTTAAGTTGAAGATGAATTAAATTCTTTGAGGAAGAAATTATTTCTGCATCAATGTTATCTTGCCACAATAAACAAAGGCCTCCACTGCGACCAACCACAGGCACCACACACTTATTTTGATAACCCAAATTTCTAAAAACAGAATTAGAAGAAGACTCAGATAATTATTTTTCCGAAAGAAAAACAATGTTAGGATTAGAACTCCTGAGGAAAGATTTTAAGGTTTGAATTGTTGGGTCATTTCCTAACCCCCAACAATTCCAAGCAAAGACTAAGATGGACCGTGTGGCCTATGAGGGATAGCCACCACCTCCTGTTGATCATCCGAATCCTTGTTGATTCTGCTGCCCATGCTTGATTGTATGGTTCCAGAATTGAAGCCGTCCTGCATTCGTTTAGCACCTCTATTATTAAAGATGGTACTTGGTTCCTGAACAATGGCATTGCGAAATCCCCTAGCCATTGATTTCCATTCACGCCGATTGGAAGCCTTGCTTGATTGTCTGGGATTCCATAGAACTCGTTCACTGTTACTATCCTGTGATCTGGTGTTTTCCCTAGATAGAAGTTGATGAAGGTTCTCATTGACAGATTTGTTTGAGACTTCTGTAACATATGTTTTTAGTTTCTTGGTGACAAATTTGAATGATTATGAAACTTCCACCGATTGAAAACTGTTGAATTGAAGATTGTCCAAAGTAGTTTCTGGGTTAATAGATATTGTTTTACCCTTAACTAAGTCGGAACTCAACTGTCGTAGAGATGGAGTTTGGGCAGTTTTTTGAGAAAGAAACTGTACATCTTGATTAACTTTAGTTGAAGGAAACAATCCATTTTGATTGGTAAACTGTGACTCATGAAGATTAAGAAGAATAACCGCTGAGTTAGTTTTTCCTTGATAGGTTTTAACTGGTGATAACTGCCTCTGCAGGTTAACTGATCATATATTGAAGGAGTTATCAGATGACGTGGAAGCATTATCTTCATAAAAAAGTTGACGTGGCACGATGACTCATCATCGCCCCTATGAACAATGTCTTGTTTGTTGTTCTTGAATTCACAAGATCAATGATGAAGTCTTCTTCCATGTTATCAGAATCATGTAATTCTTCCAAATCATTAATGTAACTCTTAGCATTAGCATCAATAGAACGTCGATATTTTGGGACAATGAGTTCATAAGCTTTCTCGTGTAACTCTGGTGGGAATTGGTTGTGAACTCTGTCTTTGTACTGACGAACTTTTGTGTGCACATTTTCATTAAGTGACCGAGAATGCCACAGAAGGTGCAAAACCTTGGTAATCGTTCGTAACTAATTTCAGCCATGATTTCTTGAGATTTAGTAATAGGAAAAGAGATTGAATCCCTTAAAAGTTGTTTGACATCAACACGGAGACAAAAAATGGCAAATTTGCCCCAATTTCTTGACTGTTAATTTGAGAGTAATAGTTCTGTGACTGCCTGCAAAAGCTATCAGTTGTTGGATGAATTTTCTGTTGAGATAGTTAACAGGTAATCCATGAAGTTGCGCCCAGAATTCCACCTTATCAAAAAGATATTCATGTGGAAGTTTATTTGGTGCGCACCTTTCCAAAGCCAATAGATCATTAGGAACCACCCATGGAGAAGATTCCATAATAATCTCAGAGTCAGCATGCGATTCAAATTTGATAAGAAAAGTTTCTGGAGTAAATTCAGAGACATAAAACTTCTGGTTGAAAGATTTCCAAGTTTTATGTAGTAATTCTATTAGGAAGTATAGATATGTTTGTCAAGTCAACACTAGTTGACTTGACTTGTTCTGTTTTGTAATGTGAGTGTGTGAAAGAAGTGTGTGTTAATCATTACCTATTTAAGGTATATGATTGTCCCTGTAAGAACAATCTTTCTATCAATTTTATTACAAGCTTTCTCATGGTATCATTCAGGTTGATCCATCGATTCTAAAATTTCTTCAAATTTTTCTGCACCAAATTTTAATCAATACCCTTTTACACAGTCTACTGAATCATTCAAACAAGTTTTATCAATACCTTTTTCAGATTCATCTTTTATATCAACAATCATTCAAGATCCAAAATTAGGGTTCTTGTATACTGGTCAATAATCTTTTCTAAAATCTTTGATGTCCATCATTACTTACACCAGAAGAAGAAATATGGCTAATAATTCCGCTGCTGATGGTAATTTTACTATACCTTTTACTAATATTGGAAATTTTATTTCTTTAAAATTAGATTCCACAAATTTTCTTCTGTGGCGTGATTCTTTTGAATCGATTTTATATTCTGCTTCTTTATATGGATATGTTAATGGAGAAGAAGTTGAACCACAGAAGCATATTTTTATTAATGGAGTTCTTTCTCTTAATCCTAAATGGGTGTATTGGAAGAAGGCTGATAGTTTTGTGATGAGTTGTTTGAAGGCTACCTTTACACCATCTCATTCTTTGGAGATGTGTTGGGTCCATCCATCGACTGCACGTGAAATATGGTCTTTTCTTGAAGTCAGCTTTAAGAATCAGTTCATGGCAAGGAAGAGTATGTTAACAAATTAGTTACACAATTGCAAGAAAGGTAACTCTACCATTCAAGTTTATCTTCAAAATTTAAAAACAATTGCTGACTCTTTAGCTGCAATAGGAGAAAAAGTGTGTGAATCAGATCTAATGATGTATGTTCTACATGGACTAGGAAGGGAATATGATAGTTTTGTGATTTCTGCCCAAAATAGAGAAGTTCCATTTACTTTTGCTGAAATAAAGCCAAGATTGCTCAATCATGAACAATGGCTTCTTGACCAACATCAGGATACTAGCTTAACATTTGATACTCAAAATCCTTCTAGTCTTTATTCAAAGAATGGTAATAATAATGGAAATGGATATGGAAGAGGCAAAAACAAGAATACTGGTACTGGTGGTTATAATAATAAGAGTACCCAAAATTGGAATTCTCAAAATAATTGGAAGCCAAGTGGTTTTTCTGAAGCTTCTTCTTCTGGTACTGCAAATGGAAGGAGAGATTTCTCTCAAATTGAGTGTCAGATTTGTAGGAAGAAGGGTCACTATGCTAGTAGGTGTCATTTTAGGTATTATCCACCTACATCTCTATCAAGCAATGGTTCTGCAAATGTGGCTCAGCAACAACACCAACAACAATCTGAGTCAGACACTATACATTTTTCAAATTATTCTGGTCCTTCTACTTCTGAGACTCCTCAATGGTTAGCTGATTCAGGAGCTACGGAACATATTACTGGAAGTGATAATCTTCTTCAGAATACTTCTGGTTATAAAGGCAAGGAGATAGTACAAGTGGGAAATGGTAAGTCTCTTGTTATTTCTTCTACTGGAAATTCAATTCTTCAAACACCTAAAACTAACTTTAGGTTACACAATGTCTTGTTTGTTCCGGATATGAAGCATAATTTACTGTCAATAGCAAAGTTTACCAGAGATAACCATTGTTACTTTAAGTTAACTCCTTTTGGCTATGAGATTAGAGATTTGGATACACATGTCTTGCTTGCTCAGGGAAATGTAGTTAATAATTTGTATCCCATATATCATTCTGTTCTGTTTTCATCTCCAAATTTCTCTTTAGCTGCTTCTTTGTCTGCTCCTTCTCAAGTTTGGCATAATAGGCTAGGTCATCCATCTAGGCTTATTGTTCAAAAATTACATACTTCTAAACAAATTGTTTTATCAACACCTCCCTCTTCTTCTTTGTGTCACCCGTGCCAACTTGCTAAGAGCAAGAGATTACCTTTTCAATTATATGATTCACATGAACTTAAGCCTTTATCTCTTGTTCATTGTGATGTATGGGGACCAACTGTTCCCTCTTTACATGGCTATAGATATTATATAGTTTTTATTGATGATTATAGTAGGTTCAATTGGATCTATCCAATGGAATTGAAGTCTGATGCTTCTATGTGTTTTGCTCATTTTAAAAAGCATACTAAAAATCAGTTTTCCACAAAAATTATTTCTTTTCAAGTAGATGGTGTTGCTGAACTTGTTAAAGGATAATTTAAAGTTCTTCTTGAACAAATGTATTAGTCTTAGAATTTCCTGTCCAAAAACTCCAGAGCAAAATGGTCTAGCTGAGAGAAAGCATAGACACATTACTGAAATGGGGAATGCTTTGTTGTTCAATGCGTCTTGCCCTAAAGAAATGTGGTATGATGCATTTCTAACTGCATCATATCTCATTAATAGAACACCTACAAAAATTTTGAACTTCAAAACTCCTTTTGAACTGTTGTTTGGTGTCATTCCAGATTATTCTTTTTTGAGAATTTTTGGCACTGTGTGTTATCCACATTTAGCTTATGCCAAAGTTGATAAACTTTCTCCTAAAACTGTGAAGTGTGTTTTTCTAGGATATAGGCCATTACACAAGGGTTATAAATGTTACAATCCTTTAACTAAAAAGTCATATGTTTCCAGGAATGTTGTTTTTGATGAAACTCAATTTTATTTTTCTTCTCCACATGATTCTTTAAATTCTGATTTTTCTGTGCCCACTGAAGTTCCTTCTATTTCTGATACTGCACCTTCTTCAACTATCGTTACTAGATCTCAGAAAGGTATTACCAAACCAAAGATTTTTCCCGATCATGTTTCTCATTGTTCTGTTTTGTATCCAATTCCTTCTGTGTATACATCTTTATTAACTACATTCTCTAAGCCCAAAACCTTTAAGCAAGCCATGACTAATCCTAAGTGGCAAGTATCAATGAAGGATGAGTATGTGGCCTTAAGAGAGAATGATACTTGGGAGTATGTTGCTCCAGAACCACATATGAATATTTTGGGTTCAAAATGGGTTTACAAAGTTAAACAAAAATCAGATGGTACAATTGACAGGTTGAAATCTAGACTAGTTGCTAAGGGATATGATCAACAGGATGGTATAGATTATAATGAGACTTTTAGCCCTGTGGTTAAAGCAACAACTGTGAGGATTTTTCTTTGTATGGCTTTAGCTTATAATTGGAAGATTAGGCAATTAGATGTTAGTAATGCATTTCTACATGGGTTTTTAGATGAAGATGTTTATATGACACAGCCTCAAGGCTTTACAAATCCTGATTATCCTTCTAATTTTGTGTGCCATTTGAAGAAAAGCTTATATGGGTTGAAACAGGCTCCTAGAGCTTGGTTTCATAGGTTCAGTTCTTTTTTGGTTTCTTATGGTTTCAAGAAGGCAGTATCTGATAATTCTATGTTTGTATTTTGTTCTCAACATGGAATGCTTATTTTTTTACTTTATGTGGATGATATATTGCTTACTGCAAGTTCTTCTATTCTGATTGATAATTTAATAACATCTCTTAAGAAAGAATTTAAGATGAAGGAATTAGGATAATTGGGTTATTTCTTGGGAATTGAAGCTGTTAGAGGAGTGGATTCAATTGTCTTGATACAGAAAAAGTATACAATGGAATTGTTGACAAAGGCTAATATACTTGATTGAAAACCTTGTGATACACCAGTTGCAAAGGGTGCAAGGATTTCTTTACATGATGGAACTAAACTAGATAATGCAAGTGAGTACAGAACAATTGTAGGAAGTATCCAATACTTAACAATCACAAGACCTGATATATGTTTTGCAGTAAATTATGTATCTCAATTCATGCATTCTCCATCAGATATTCATTTACAGTTAGTTAAAAGGATACTCAGATATTTGAAGGGATCTATTGGTTTAGGCATTACTTTGAAGAAAGATAGTTTGCAACATTTAAAAGCTTACACAGATTCTGATTGGGCTGGATGCCCAGATACAAGGAGGTCTACTTCTGGGTTTGCAGTGTTTCTTGGTGGGAATTTAGTGTCTTGGTCCTCTAAAAAGCAGCCCACTGTTTTCAAGTCTTCAGCTGAGGCTGAATACAAGTGTATGTCTGTTGCTGCTGCAGAACTAAAGTGGATTGTTGATTTGTTATCTGAGTTGAATGTTTCAGTTGATACTCCAACTCTATTGTTATGTGATAATACAAGTGCTCTGTCCTTGGCTTCTAATCTTGTTTTTAATGCTAGGACAAAGCATATAGAGATTCAATATCATACTATAAGGGAGCTGGTAGAGAAAGGTTTTCTAAAGCTTCAACATATTGCTAGTGAAGAACAGATTGCAGATATATTTACAAAAGGTCTTTGCTCTCCTACTTTCTCAAGGTTATTGACATCCCTCATGGACACTGAGTTGCAGAATGTTTCTACTGATGGAGTTGCTTAGTACAAGTTGCTGGATATTTTTCTTCTCAAAGATGCTGCTCTTCTGCTTCTGCATTTGTTTCCTTATAGTTTGTTTTTGAGTCAAACTGCTATTGTGCCCTTATCAGTTTGAGGGGGTGTATTAGGTAGTATAGATATGTTTGTCAAGTCAACACTAGTTGACTTGACTTGTTCTGTTTTGTAATGTGAGTGTGTGAAAGAAGTGTGTGTTAATCATTACCTATTTAAGGTATATGATTGTCCCTGTAAGAACAATCTTTCTATCAATGTTATTACAAGCTTATTACCAAGTAGTTCTGATAATCTGTAGATGTATTTGGTAGACTTGAATCAATGCGAATTGTTTTGGAAGGATTATCATGATTGAGTAGGTTTGCAAATTTATTAATCATGTCCATTGATGAACATGGTTGAATCGGATTGGAGTTATTAGGATGAGACATCCAGGAATAGTTTGAATTATTTGCCAATGGCTGAAAGGTGAAAGAATTTGAAAAACTCGAAAATTTAAGGAAATCTTTGTTTAGCTACGAAGAAATCAAAAAATTATTGGTTAACAGTAAGTAGAATAAGGATTCGAATCAGTGAATAGAATTGGATTGATGAATGTGTTGGAAGAGTTGATTCGATTAAGTTGAAGTTCTTCGAAAAATCAAAATTTGGTACAAGAGAAAGTTGAGTTGCAGAGAGGAGAGAGAAAGTTCACTTCCGTAAAATAATAACAAAAATCAATACCTTTCTCGGCCTTTTGGCTAAGATCAAGTGGAGTTAATGACTTATTGCGATAAAGGAAAAGTGTTAAATTTTTGGGATTCTTAATTAGATCGCCTAACCATAGAAAAAAAAACTAATTTTGGAAGAAAAATTGTACCACATGCCAGCACTATATTGGATGCACATGAGGGCACACAGAAGCAGTGGATGGGGATCCGAAGCCATTAATTACAGGGATCAAAACCATTAATTACATATATAAAATAGAAAATTATGTAAATGCATTTGGTTGATTTAATGAAAATATCCCCCCCTTAAATTAGGTGAATTAATTCAAGGAGAAAATATCTCAATTACAATCCAAAAATTGCTAAAATAATGTCCTCAAATATTTATATGATGGTTGCTTCACACTTTGATTCGTTTCTCACACCATCATAATTTTAGTTTCTCATTTCACATTATAGTTTCAAACTTATATATTCACATAATTCTTCTTCTTCCTCATTCTTGAATCATCACACTGAACCCCTCTCTCTCCCTCTCTCTCAGTCTCAAACTCTCCCTAGCTCTCTGAACTCTGAAGGAATTCAATCATGTCAGGGGGATTTGTAGCGAGTGGTGAAGTAAGCAAACAATATAATGGGAGAGTAACACTATTTGTGATCCTTTCATGTATGGTTGCTGGTCTTGGTGGAGTTCTCTCTGGTTATGATATTGGAATTTCAGGTAATTTCTTATCCTAAATTCTTTTTAAGAATTTCTGGTCTTGGTGTAATTTCTTTTTAAGTGTTTTTTCTAATTTGATTTTTTTTTGGGAAGACATTACAAGTGATTTTGAAGTTTTTGTCTTGATAACTTGTGATTGTGTTTTTAAATTGTTTATTTTGACAATTATTTTGACATGATCAATGGTAAATTTAATTTTGTAAATATTTAATTTTGTAAAATTTGATTGTGGGGTTCAGGTGGAGTAACATCAATGCCACCGTTTCTAATGAAATTCTTCCCAAAGGTGTATAGAAGAATGAGAGAAGATAAAAACATCAGCAACTACTGCAAATTTGACAGTCAGCTCTTGACAGCATTCACATCATCTCTATACCTTGCAAGTGTCGTTGCTTGCTTCTTTGCTTCATATGTCACTAGGATTTATGGCCGTAAGCCCTCGATTATTGTCGGAGGAGCCGCTTTTGTCATCGGATCAGTTTTTGGTGGTGCTGCTGTCAACATTGAAATGCTTATATTAGGTCGTATGTTGCTCGGAATTGGTGTTGGATTCACAAACCAGGTAATTCTTGCAACACTAGTCCAATTATGCCTCAGACGTATCTACTTTGCCTGAATTTACAGATGCTTAGGTATTTTCTTGCATTTTTCGCAGTCAGCTCCATTATATCTGTCGGAAATGGCACCGGCTAAATACCGAGGAGCAATCAACAACGGGTTTCAATTAAGTACCAACCTGGGAGTTTCATCTGCTAACCTTATCAACTATGGAACTGAAAAGATTAAAGGTAATTACGGTTGGCGACTTTCACTTGCCATGGCTGCATTTCCAGCTTTAATTTTCACAATTGGATCAATTTTCCTCACCGAAACACCGAACAGTTTGATTCAACGCGGGAGTGATTTTAAGAAGGCAAAAATAGTGTTGCAAAAAGTAAGAGGAACTGACGATGTTCAAGCCGAACTTGATGATCTTATCGAAGCTAGCTCTGTCTCCAAAACAACAAACCAGAGTCAATTCATAATTTTCGAAAAAAGATATCGACCTCAGCTCGTTATGGCGATTGCAATCCCATTCTTTCAACAGGTGACCGGAATTAATTTGATTGGATTCTATGCGCCACTTTTATTCATAACAATTGGGTTTGGAACAAGTGCAGCGCTTCTATCATCAGTACTAATCGGTGTAATAGCAACAATGTCCACATTCGTATCGATGTTTATAGTGGATAGATTTGGACGAAGAGCACTATTCATAGTCGGGGGCATTCAAATGTTCATGTCTCAGATAATCATCGGAAGCGTTATGGCAAACAAACTCGGTGATCATACTGCGTTAATGACCAAATCATACGCGTATTTGGTAATAGTTTTTATTTGCGTTTACGTCTGCGGGTATTCATGGTCATGGGGTCCTTTAGGTTGGTCAGTCCCTAGTGAAATATTTCCACTGGAGATACGATCAGCTGGGCAAACAATTGTTGTTTCTACTGGTATGATATTCACTTTCATTATTGCTCAAACATTTTTGGCAATGCTTTGTCATCTGAAAGCTGGGATATTCTTCTTCTTTGGTGGTTGGGTATTTGTTATGACAGTGTTTGTGTACTTCTTCTTGCCGGAAACTAAAGGCATACCGATTGAACAGATGGTGAGGGTTTGGAGAGGACATTGGTTTTGGAGGAGATTTTTGGGAGAAGAATATAAATTTGAAGGTGGAGATGGACTTAGAACTCAAGAATGATTTGTATAGCTTTATTTTTCCAAATATTTTAAGGTATTTTCTTATTGTAATTTTTTCGAATTTTTTTCCCAGAGTTATATCAATGAAATATATAAAACATTAATTATCATCTAGTCTGCTGTGCAATAAGAAAAACTATGGAAGTGAATGCATGTTTAGAGAGTTGAGGTTTACTTAATTACGCCAAATCTGAAACAAAAAACCTAAAAAAACCTAGATGGCGGGTTTTTGTCATAATTTCAATTTGTTGGGTTGAGTATTCAGAATATCCACCTTCAACTCTGAATTAGATATTTCATAATTGTGATTTGGTGCGTGAACTCTGATAAAGGGCTATATTAGGAGTGGGAAGTCGATTTTGGGACTAAACGTCAATTTCTACAATTATATATACAACCTGGGGGCCAACGGCCAAGTGTGCACTCTCAATAGACTCTATGGGCAGCCGGGAAGACAGCCCCAACAAGAGCAGCATGGCAGCACCTGTTAAAAATTCTTAATATTTTTGGAGATATACGAGCATAGTGGCGTTGCTCGTATAGAGCTCCTACAACTCTAGTAGTGAAGGTGGAAGCAAGACTTTGTAACTTTGAAATTTCTCTTCTATTAATCTTCTTTCTTGCTTGAATACAAATGAATTGGGCTTGCCTATTTATGAGCTTACATAACCGTCATTGCATACTCTAGTTTTATCTAGAGTTTTCTCATCTAGAAAGTTCACTGACTAGTCTGGTATTCACTAGACTTATTCTAGATTTTTCATACAACCGAGTTTACAATATTTTGCTGGACTTTTCTAGAATTAGCTGTTCTCTAGGCTTTGTCTAGATGTTTCTAGACACTTATAAGTAAATTATATTTCCCACGTTTTTTATTTTTAATTTGCACAATTACAAATTACATGTTCTAACAGCACCTAATGATGACACTATAAAAGAAAAAAGAAAAAACAGATAACCCTAAAAGAGAAAAAAACAGATAAACCCCAGAGTTACAAAATCAATGTCTTTCCGGTGTGCATGAAGTGATAAACTTCCCCCTCTAGAAAAGAGATACTGATTCAAGAGAGAATTCTGAATGTATTTGTCAGAAAATATTTGGAATTCAACAGAGGCGTAAGGTAATTCTTCTAGCTATTTTTTTTCAATTCTGTGAATACCTAAGTTAGGGTTCATGGATTTCAAAAATCAGAAGTTACGTGAGGCAGAAGATGAGATTCGCGAATTACCTGACGAAATTCTTCATCATATCTTCTATTTCCATGATATCAAGCGTGCTGTTCGTACTTCTTTACTATCTAAAAGATGGATATACGTATGGACCTCTATATCCAATCTTATTTTCCCCTCCTGCGAGAGATTTTCATCGTCCAAAACTATTAAGTTCATGGATTTTGGGGATAGAACATTGTATCTTCAAATATACAAAAGTTCCACCTCAAGACGAATAAACACATGAATGCCTTTACGCCCGGTGTTTTTATGGATATCTTATACTCCCTCCGTCCCTAATTAGATGAGCTATTTGGTTTTTAGTTTTGTCCACAAATAGATGAGCTATTTCACTAACCAAGGGGATATTTCTAAAACTACCCTTTTAATTGATTATTTTTTCTATAAGAAATATGTATAATTTGATAGTCATGTTTATATTCGATTTAATATGTATTTTAAAATGCTTTTCAACGGTATAAAGTTTATAAAAAACCGTGGTATAGTTTAAGAGATACAGTATAACTTCTTTAAAGTAATACTCGATAATATAATATTCTCTTTAAAATAATAAAATTTTATGGTCCCGACTCGGGCCCTTAGTGCTAAAATAATAAATTCGATAAAATCATAAAATAATAAATTTCATAAGTTTCCCTTAAGCATTAATAGGTCCCAGATAATATATAAAATAATAATGCTACTGTAAAAATAAAAAATAAATTTCATACATGTAAAATTTTATCCAAATATGATTCAATATTGGTTTGATTTTCTTAAAAATTCAAATCAAGTTGTATTTCATCCCTAATTCGTGGTACACTCACAAGATCCGAATCCACGTTGTTGTGTTACAGGAAGAAGTGTTGAAGCTAGTATGATTGATACTTGGAGTGGTTGTATTTTTATTGCAATTAGTCGGTAATATAATATCTCTAAGAAAATTAGTCCATATTATATTTACAAACTACAATTATTATTCAACCTCCAAGCTAGTAATTATCCTATATAATAATAATATATTATTTAACTGGAAATTTATTATATTATAGATCATTATTATTACATGAAACTAGTTGGAAGCCTAACAAGCTAAGCTCCAACGACATACTACTACATTAATTGAACGAGGTTGATGTGCTAGTCTACCCGGCGGCCTCATGGGAAACCTTGTTAAGGGGAGCCGAAACGGCGGGAGGGGGCGAGATTGTGTCACAAGGGGGCAAATTAACACTACCTTCCATGTTAATTCTGCAATATTACGCCATTGGGGACTTGAACCTGGGACCTCCTGGAGCGCATTAAACTTTGGGGAACGGGGATGACCAGCTGAGCTAGGGGCGCATTTAACTATAAAATAATAATTTATTATATTATCGATAATATAATATCTCTTTAAAATAATAAATTTTCTTGGTCCCAAGCCTATTATTTTATAGAAGTTATACTGTATATTGTTTCTAAATTTTGTTAATTATTGCCCATAAGGGTATAATTGTAAAAAATACTTAAATATACTCCACTTTCCTCCTTGCCTTAAAATTTGTGCAAACTACAAGTAGCTCATCTAATTAGGGACGGAGGGAGTATAACAAGGCGTAGTGTCGAAGAAATAAGTCTCGATTTGAAACTAGAAAAACCTTTTATTATTCCCTTATCTCTTTTTACATGTGAATCACTGACTAAATTGGAGTTAAGTGCATCCTGTGATATTCATATTCCTAAAAGTTTCTCTTTCCCGAAACTCAAAAGCCTTAAACTTTGTTGGATCAAATTTGCTGATGATTGCTGGAATGAACAACACTTTTCCAATTGCCTTGTCCTTGAAGAATTGTTTTTGCTAAACTGCACTTGGTTTGGTACGAAGAAATTCTACATTTTAACTCCTGTACTAAAAATCTTGCAAATCGAAAATGATTCTTTCAAGGAAGATGGTTTAAGGGATTGTGATCTCAAGATTCATGCACCAAGTTTAGTATCTGTTACCTACTTGCATGGTGTGGCTAAGGATTATGACCTGTCCAACTTTATAAAACTAGATAGAGCAGAAATCCACTTTACTAAAGATGATGGAGAGGAAAAGATAGGTCGTGGTGCACCTGTACATAAGTTTTTCCGAGCGCTTTCACTTGTACAAAGTCTAACAATAAATGCTGAAACCCTAGAGGTAATCTTCTTTCTTTCTGCTCTCTTTATGTTTTTTATGATCTTCAGTTTATGGTCATTCAGACTCCTTAAACTGACATGCCTGTTTTTACTGCTTTGTCATGATTAGGTGTCCTTGTTTTTTCGAAACAGCAAAATTCATTCCAAGAGTGCTGAGAAAGCACAAGAAAACTACAAAGTATAAGAGTTAACAATAGTTGAGCCAGGGGTGGAGCCAAGGGTTGACTAACCCTGGCTCTAGCCCCCCTAAATTCCCAAAAACCATATAAAAACCCTTCATTTTATCCTATTTTTTGTATTTAGTCCACCATATATATAGTATTTAGCCCCCTAAAAGTCCCTAGATTTTTAAAAAATTATTTTAGCCCCCCTAGAAAAAATTTTCTGGCTCCACCACTGAGTTGAGCGACGGGATTACATGTTGTCTTCAATTACATAATCTGAAAAAGTTGCAAACGACTACGTAAGCGTTCTACCAACATTACATAATCTGAAAAAGTTGGACTTTACTCTAGGACCTGCCACGGATGAACTTATATTTGCATTCCTCAAAGCAGCACCTTATCTAAAAAGGCTTCAATTTGAATTGGCAAGTGCACAAAACTTGGGTTTTCATTTTTAAACCATTTAGCCTTATTATAAGTTCTTCTTTTGATGTTTGTTTACTTGTTTTTATTCCAACTCAGGCGGATTTTTGGTTTGACGATGACGATAGAGTGTATGATGAAACTGAAGACTTCTTTCGACACCTCCGGTCAGTTCAGTTCAAGGGATTTAGCCAGGAAGGGAGGGAGTGGCGATGGGCAAAATTAATTTTGAAAAGTGCAAAATCTTTGCAGAAATTGACTATTCCTACTACTACCTATTGCAATGCGAAAGAGAAAGAAGTAGTTATATCGGAGTTACAAAATCTTCCAAGAGCCTCAGGGATTTGTGTGTTTCAGTTTGTCTAAAACTAATAATAAAGTTATAGATTTCAGCAGATTTATTTTAGGAGTGCCACTTTTTCCTGCAGATTATGTGTGTCCTTGCTGTAATAGTCATATAGATTTCTTCGCGATCATGCTCTCCATTGCGCAAACGAAGTCGGCCCCAAATTCATACACAATTTGGTTCGCGATGTGGTCATGGACATATGTAACAAAGGCGGTGTAGCTGCTAGAAAGGAGGCTTCTTTGGGATTTTTGGTGGATGGCAATGAGCTAAAACCAGCTGACATTCTTGTATATAATTGGGAGAACGGTCAAGACACTTATTTTGACGTCACAGGGATTTCTCCCTTCACAGGTGGAGGACTTCATAGCTTCGCTCCGGGACGTGCTATTTCTGCGGCTATCAATCGCAAGTGTACCAAGTACTTGGACATGTGCACATCTCATGGGTACAATTTTGGCTTTTTAGCTTTTTCTACATTAGGCGAAGTAGGTGATGATTTTATTGTTTTTTTGAACCGGTTAAGAAACTTTATAGCTAATTACGATGCTAATTCTAAGATAGGCAGTTTTCTTTTCCATCGGGTAGGTGTAGCTATCCAAAAAGGAGTTAGCGCGCAATTTGTTGCTAGGCTCCCAACCAACCCCGTGTAATATTTGTAATATGTAAATACTAATTTAAATAGAAATAGATTTATATAATTATATTTTCATTATTAGTTTCCCCAAATTTAACTCAGGTTTATAAAATTTCTTCCCATGTATGCCTAATGATTTGAAATATATTGTCCATGCCCGCCCAAAGTTCGGTTTGGGTGGGCTGCCCGAACCGGAATTACCTTAGGATTCTCTTTTATTAAAAATTAAAAAGTATTGGTATACATACATATATATGACAACATATACTAAATATATTCTGGCTATGTTGATTTTATTAGCATAATAACGTTACATAAGGAAATAAAAATATTTATTAATTACAACCTAAAAACAAGAAATATTTAATTCTTATTTAATGTAAATATGTGTAGTTTTAATTTTAAAACATTTTCTTGGATAACCTTCTCATGATATTTGGGTATAATCATAAGTTTAAAACAATTATCATGGAAAATTTGTGTATTAATTTTTCTATAACATATGCTTTTCAGGAAAGACTGTGTCCAAAAAAAAAAGCTAGGTGCAACAAAGTCGAATAGTAATTTGTGTCCGAGTTGGATAAAATAAATTATGACAATATTATTACATTTATGATTTATTTAGAGTTTCTCCAATGGCATGTGTGTGGAGACAAATGTAAAAATCCACCTAGGATACACATTCATTTTCTCTAAAATTATTATCCAACCATGATGTCTTAAACCAATGTATAGATGACTTTGGGTAGACAATGTCAAGGAGAATGTCAAGTTTTAGACATTCCCCTTGACATTGTTTACCATCCTAGTCAGTTTTTAATTAATTGAATTGACTTTAATATATTAACTAACCATTTTTAGCTTTAGCAAAATCTTAATTATGGAAAATAAAAATTATACTAATTAAATGAAGAGGTTACATGCAATACCGTTGGAGATGGTTTTTTTTTTCTCCCTAATTCTAAGGAAAAACAGATCGGGGATGTCTTATTTATATTGCCACATATAAAGCACACAGAATGACCGTTGGAGAAGCTCTTAGTAAAGTGAACTCTTGTGGTGGATGAATATTTTATCATGAAGTAGTTTCCAAATATATTTCTCGCAATTAATATTTTGTCTCTATTCTTTCGGTATAAGGTTTTAAAGTACATTTTGAGTTCTTGTACTTTTACATTATTTCATATGCTATTGACGAAGTTGGTACGGAAAGGAAATGAAATCGAGTTTCCTTTGACGTAAAATTATATACGGCTACGTCGAGAAAGTCAAACCTTCATAGAAGGATATATATAATATTTTCCACATTCAAATGTATTTTTTATTATTTTGAATAAATATTTGACTCACATAAGTGCCAAATACATATACAAGTGCAAATACATCATAATGAAGCAAGCAATAATAACACCCGAAATTCGAATATTATAACTAATAAACAAAGAGAAAACGAGAATACTAGATTGACCTTGAGTTTCTCCCGTAAATTATTATAGGAACCGTCATTAGATTCTTTTACGGGACTCCACCGCTAATCAAGAAATGGAATCATTCATAAGAAAACATCTTTTTGAACGGAAATTCTTTATCGGCTTCACTTTTGCCATAGTAACCACCATCTCGACGAATGCTCCAAAAACAATCATCCAAACAATATCTATTATAGTTTTTTTTTGTATAATAAGCATAAAACTTCATTATGTGGTCCTTTTTTTCAGTGGGATCATACCAGCTTGAATCGCATTTATACTTAGTTGTCTGTAAAAAAATTGACGTTAAATCTCCAGTAGAAACTTTGTTTGTGATATAATGTATGCTTTCGAAATCATCTTCACTTGATCTCGCAATGGATTTTAAAAGCTATATTGGGATCTATATCATTTTGCACAGTGACAGTCTTTTTGTTCCAAACAGCGTCAAAACCGTCAACTAACCGTGCGCAGAATAATGATAAAATAAGAAGAGTGAAGAAGATAGCAGAAGCAGATCCTAAAACTAAAAATGATGATTTTGACATTATTATTGAAATTGGAAGCAACCTTGAAATCGAAAACTAAGTATGATGCTAATGGTTACTGCTTGGTGTTTTATAGCCATAGGGATTATGGGTATGAGGCATGTAGTATGTCAACATAATCATTGACAACTTGTACCAAATTTCTTGCTATGTTGGGTTTTATTATGATAAAGTTACTTAAAGAAATAAACTATTTGCTAAGATAAATATCTTCTTTTTTACAGCAACTTGCAATATATTTGTTATTTGCTAAGATAAATATCTTCTTTTTACAGCAACTTGCAATATATTTGTAATGCATATCGATATCTTTTTTTTTATAAGGTTGTGAACTCTCTTTCCTAATAAAAGTCCACCAAAATAGAATATTCATGAACTTTTTGCACTTTACTATTCATTTAATTCCACCAAAATTGGCGTCCTATGTTGCCAAAATTGTACATAGCAATCCTTACCTTTTCGTAACAATTTGCATAGAATTCAGTAAGGATTTGGGTATTGGGTTTCATGCGTCCATCGGATAGTTTCATCTTCTTTTTTTTTTTTTGACGTAACAAAAAATTTACTCTTATATTCGCAGTCAGATCATACCAGTAACTCATAATTTTAGAAAAAAATATTTGAAAAATACAGGACATATTTGCAAGAAATAGTAAGTAGGTCTAGCTGGCACCTATGGGAAGACAATTTTTCAAGCACTTAATGTAGTGGATCCAAATTATGCATGTGTTTCAAAATTGATGAGATAGATTTAATTTATATTTTCTTTATTAGCTTCGAAGATAATAATTAAAATATTTCTAAATAGATGATAATACAAATTATAAAAATAGCTTTATATAATTATATTTTCATTATTAGCTTCCCCAAATTTAACTCAGGTTTATAAAATTTCTTCCCAAGTATGCCTAATGATTTTAAATATATTGTCCATGCCCACCCAAAGTTCGGGTTGGGTGGGCTGCCCGAACCGGAATCCCCTTAGGGATCTCTTTTATTAAAAATTAAAAAGTATTGGTATACATACATATATATGATAACATATACTAAATATATTCTGGATATGTTGATTTTATTGATTCATTTTATTAGCATAATAACGTTACATAAGGAAATAAAAATATTTATTAATTACAACCTAAAAACAAGAAATATTTAATTCTTATTTAATGTAAATATGTGTAGGTTTAATTTTAAAATGTTTTCTTGGATAACTTTCTCATGATATTTGCGTATAATCATAAGTTTAAAACAATTATCATGGAAAATTTGTGTATTAACTTTTTCATAAATTGAGAATCTGGTCAATTTAGTCGGATTGCATATAGAAGTAGGCAGTGAACCAGTTAGATTGTTCATGTACAACCATAATAGTGAGAGAATATATATTGCCAATTTCTTGAGGGATAGTGTTAAAAATTCTTAATATTTTTGGAGATATACGAGCAACAACACCACTATGCTCGTATATCTCCAAAAATATTAAGAATTTTTAACATGGTATCATAGCAGGTTCGATCCGAAAGGACGTTAAGTTTTCCGCAACAAGTTGAAGGTGATTCCGCGCAAATGAAATATAGAAAGATGAGAAGACACAAGGTATGTCTCAATTTTCCAAGTGCACTGCTTGTTTTGCAACCCCATTAGAAACTAATTATCACCCAAATCCAAGTTAAAAGAAATGTCTCCATATGATTGAAAAACAAAAATAAGCAAACCAAGTTAGTCAGTTTAAGAGCAAGTCAAGTGACTTCCTAGTAAGAGTCATAGCCCAAGAGCTATACCAAAATTGCCTATAAAATTTCTGTTCAAGTGAAATCTCCTCCTCCCGTTAAAAATAGAGAAAAACAGAAAACAAGAAGAAAATTTCCATCCTCACAAAGAGATGCACCAAAGAGTGCATTTTCTAAAGAAAATCGAGGGGAAAGAGCATCAAAGAATGCCTCCTCAAATAACAACGATGGCAAAGCACCATCTTGTACAAACTTTCTACTCACAAAGTTGAGTGGGTGGAACGTCTGAACCTACGATGGTCAAGTTTCGTGAAGGGCGAGGAATATCAACAGAAGGCAAAGCCTCTGTATATAAGACGGTCAAGTTCGGTCTAAACCGTGTAGGAGAAGAAGAGTACCGGCACAAGGCAGAGCCCCTGAATCTACAACGATTGGGGTGCGAAGATCCAAGGCATGAGATATGGAGACAATATTAGAAGACAATTCTATGGTTCTACAAAGAGTTGCCAACACGAGCATAAGCAGCAAAGGGCGAATAAAGATTGGGTGAAGATCACAATCAAAGACCATTCCAAATTAAGAGGGGGTGTTGGAACATGTAATTTCTAGAAAAGCATAGAGAAGTGTGGAATAAAAATGCTCTAGAATGTACTAGAGTTGCCAAAGTCGTGAGATAGCTTTAGTTATTTGATTTTGAGAAAGATCTAACAAACGCAGACTTTTGAGAGAACCTATTTCTGGTGGAATATGTTCAGAGAATTTGTTTCTGTAAAGATAAAGGGTGGTGAGTTTCGAAAGATTACCGATTTGGGATGGAATGGCTCCGAAGAGTTTGTTCAGGCTCATGTCTAGAATATATAAGTTGGAGAAAGATGAGAAGTTGAAACTTTGGAGCGTACCTTGTACACCCAAACTAGTTATGTTCAATTCCACGATGCTTCCCTCACTGTTACAACGGATACCATACCACTTGCAGGGAGTTGGTGTGGTCACATTAGAAATCATCTCCCAAGAAGAGAGGAGGGGATGATTGCGGTTAACAAGAGTAGATTTCCATTTCAAAGGAGCACCTATTTCTTGAGCTACTACTTGTAAATGTTTTTTTGTATGAGTTGAAGAAAAAGAAGAACCATATGCAAAAAGAACAACACTATAAGATGAAACTAACAGTAATGCTAGCAGTACTAGTAGAGTATCAGCAGAAACTTTTACTCGTCGCGACATTTTTAAACAAGAAGATAAGAGTTTTAGATTTCAGGGCTAATGATTCGCTAGTTAAGTAAAAAGGGTACTTCTTATAAGAAAATCTTGTTTGGTTCGATTTGGAAGACTTGATTAGTTTCAGTCAGCAAAATCTGCAGCCTCAACCAACAAGTGGTCTTGGATGGGGATATATGCTTCATTTTGGTCTACAGATACAAATGTCAAAGGCTTTGTGTGGTTAGTATCATAACTAGGGACGTCTTATCTTACTTTTAGTGTGAACAATAAGACTTTTGAGTAATTACCTTACTTTCACGTATTCTAGCTCCAAGTATTACTTTCTGGACTCTTGCAGAATTATATACAGTGATTTGTTTTACCGAGAAGTCTGTTTCCTTGAAAGGCAGTATTACTGAGGGCACACGTCAAAGAGAAGTTCGTTTTGTCAGTTATCTTAGATTTCCATATTTATACTTGACCATTGCTGAGATATTTATATTTGTGTGGCTATGGTGCAAGGAGTATCCCCAAAAACAATATCACCACCAAGGCACTAACCAACGGAATGTAAACATCCACCACCTACAACATACTTGTTACTCCAAAGTTCAAACACAGGCGTATACAGTTTTTATTATTACAACTAAGGATGCCCTACTTGTTATATGGGTCAAAACGGATAGCCTCCGGTATACTGTGATACATGAAAAAAAGGGAAACACAAGATGATTAGATGAACATACAGGTTATTAGGTGAGACAAAAGGAAGTAATACTAATTCTTATCAAAGCCGAAAAGACTTTCATTTAACTTTAAAACCCTTCTCGCTTGAAATTTCTCCCTAAAACACATGATCATTACATTTAGAGTTATTTAGTGTTTGGGTTGTAGATTTAGGTATGTCTTAGTGTTTGGGTCTTAAGTTTGTCCAATTTAGTATTTGGGTCGTAGACCCGTTAGTCAATTATAACCAAAAACCGCTGATGACATTTGTGATTTCTAGAAATCATAGCTGACCAAGAAACGAATTTTTTTGAGACAATACATCCAACACATGATTGCTATAAATTCTCAACAAGCATTCTTAAACCAAATTCGTAGGAACAGGCACCTGAACATCGAGAAGATGGCTTGGAGCAGCATTAAAAGGCCAAAGATGTAGCGCTGGACCCTGGTTGAGATATTCATATTTTTAATCATTATACACACTCCTCGCTACAATTTCATGTATGTACTTTTTCGATCTTGATACGTGATTTGGTTGAGAGGATACGGAATGAAGTAATGGTCCCAGTTGACTACTATAGATACTAAATCTCCTTAATTTCTTCAACTGATTTGCTGGAAGCTTGATTTGAGTTTGAGTTTTTACTTTATGCTTTTACGTACCGGAATTGAGGAGTTTCCCTTGGGGTATTCTCTATGTACTCTATGAGCAGCAGTAACTGAAGCAAAGCCTCAGCTTTTTCTATAAGGCAGTCAAGCTCGGAAGACTAGTGATACATTACCGGCTGAGTTAACGACTCTTCCAAAACACTTATAGACCACATGCATGGGACTCAACAGCTTTTGCAATGTATTAGGAAATAGACTACATGGGACTCACCAGCTTGGCTCTTCCACCATGTGCATCTGGGAGTTACCCTTGAGGCACTCTCAATACACTTTATGGGCAGCCGGCTGCACCAACTGAAGACACTTCTAAATCATGGTCTTTCCTGTGTCTATATATATAGAGTGATGCCACTCACAAAGTTCCACGTTTTTGTGTAGTTGGGATCGAGGACAAAAGTAATTCCAGGATTTCATCTACACATATTATTTGCTCTTCAACAGAGCCTAAGGTAATTCTTCTAGATTCTATATTTGTTTTGACTCAAACTCAAAGGATTTTTAGAATTTTATTAAGACAATTCTGTGCATACTTGAGTAGGGTTTGTCGAAATAATCATGGATTTGAATACTAATAAAAAGTTACTTAAGGGAAAGCATAATACCAGCATTGGCGAGGCAGAAGATAGGATTAGCGAATTACCTGACGCACTTCTTCATCATATCCTCTCTCTCCTTGACATCAAGCTTGTTGTTCGTACTTCCGTTCTGTCTACAAGATGGAATAACATATGGGCCTCTATGCCCATACTTATATTTCCCTCTTGGACAAGCGAAGTCTGTTTGTCGGAGATCAATTATTTCATGGATTTTGTAGATACAACATTGCTTCTTCGTGACACATCATCAAATATTCAGAAGGTCTATCTTGAAACGCATCGACAGATGAATAATGCATCTAGGGTTCATTCATGGATCTCTAATATAACAAGGCATAATGTCAAAGAACTCAATCTCTATTTGCAACTAGACAAAACTTTTTTTATTCCTTCGTCTCTTTTTAAATGTGAATCGCTGACTAAATTGGAGCTAAGTGCATCCTGTAATATTCACATTCCTAAAAGTTTATCTTTCCCGAAACTCAAGAGTCTTATGCTTAGTTATATCCGATTTACGGAAGATGATGGCTGGAATGAGCAACCCTTTTCTGATTGCCCTGTCCTTGAGAGTTTGTTTTTGTATGATTGCACTTGGTTTGGTTCGAGGAAATTCTGCATTTTAACTCCATCTCTAAAAGTCTTAGAAATTTATAATTGCTCTCTTAAGGAAGACGGTCTACAAAATTATGATCTCAAAATTCATGCACCGGATCTAGAATCTCTTGTCTACTACAATGTTGTGGCAAAGGATTATGACCTGTCCAGCTTTGTGAAACTAGTTAATGCAGGAATCTACTTCAGTGTATATGATGGGGAGGAAAAGATAGGTTATGATGCAGCTGTAAGTAAATTTCTTCGTGCCCTTTCACATGTACAAAGTCTTGAAATAGATACTAATGGCCTAGAGGTATTCTTCTTTCCTCGTGATCTCTTTATGTTTTTGTGTATTATATGGTTGATCAGACTCCTCGAAACTCATATATATGCTTGTTTTTACTGCCTTGCGACGAATAGGCTGTCCGCTTTGCAGAAGATTACGTAAACATTCTACCTACATTTAATAATCTAAACAAGTTGGAGCTGACTCTTGGACCAGCGGCACCAGCCTCGGATGAATTAATATTTGCATTGCTCAAAGCAGCACCTAATCTGAAGAAGCTTCGATTCAACTGGGCAAGTGCACAAAACTTAATTTTACATTTGTTAACCATTTATGCCTTCTGAAAAGCTTTTTTATGACATTTTCTTGATATTTTTATTTCAATTCAGGACATTTTTGGCGATGATGATGACAATGACAATGACGATACAATGTATGATGAAACTGATGACGACTTGTTTGGACACCTCCAGTCAGTTCTGTTCAGGGGATTTGTGCGGGGGAGAGGGTTGCGATGGGCGAAATTAATTTTGAAAACCGCAAAATCCTTACAGAAAATGACTATTCGTGCTGGCAATTGCTATGTGAAAGAGAAAGAATTAGTTGAACCAGAGTTACAAAATCTTCCAAGAGCCTCTTTGGAATGTGTGTTGAAGTTTGTCTAAAACTTGTGATCGAGTTGATTTCCGAGAATCAGCATACTGTAAGTTGTTCGGTTTCTTTTTATTTATATTTAATCTTGGTCCTCGGCAGTGGATTTTATTTGCATGACACAGTTTGATTTTGCTGTCTTGGACACCACTAATATTTTAGTTAGTAACCCTTCCAAGAGCATCCACCATTAATATTTCAAAAATATCGACACTGTTTAACAAAATGGTCCGATTGATTTGCTTAAATGTTTAAATGTTTTTGCTGGAAGCATTCTCTAAAAAAAAAAAATTATGTAAGAGTTATATGCTTAGCAAATACTTAATTCAGCTCATAACACAACCTTTGCAGTCCATAGGTGGGAAAAGAAAAAAAAAAGTTTGAAAATCAATTTTGAAGAAAAAAGAGAAAAGATTGGTCAATTAATAAGAAATTACCAAACTTAAGCGCCGAAGTATCCCGATATAAATTTAAGCCCGTGCAACACAAAGGCGAGGCACTAGTACCATGAATCCTATAAATGTCCCGTGATTTTGTGGAGTTTCCCTTGACTTCTTGAGGCAAATACACTTTATGGTCTTTCATAGGGGTGAGCATTTGGCCCGTAATCCGCGAATTTAACCGGGACCAACCGTTCATTTGCGGATGGATGCCCGGACCGTTCGTTAATGGATTGGATGCGGATGAAATTTTTGAAATCCAATGGACAACGGATCGGGCCCGGATGCAACCTTGAAAATCCGTTGGACATCCATATCCGTTAAATTAAGGGCATTTATATAGTTCTAGAAAATACTATGGATCATTTAAGAATTTTTAAGATGTTTGCTTGGGGTGTTGTACATGGCATATTTATATCTGTATACATATATAGGATATGTAGGTTTTATAAGGAGTTATTTGCGTCAGCTTACTTTCTTTACTATAAAATTTAATTAAAACAAATCCATTGGATTATCCGCATCCAATCCGTCCATGCGTACATCCATTGGATGCAAATCCGTTGGATATGGATTGGATGCGGATGCCAAATTTGAAATCCGTAGTGCAATGGATTGGATGCGGATGAGGCGGAAACCGGTCCATACCGGCCCATGCTCACCCCTAGGACTCTCTTTCATGTGTCTATATATATAGAGTGAAGGATTTCATCTCTCTAAAAAACCTCGTTTGATTGGGGCCAAAGATATTAATTGGGGGCCTACCACTAGAGGACAAAAAAGGTCATCCAAACCTAATTTGGGTCATCCCTTATCAAATTTTTTTCTAAATACCTAAACTACCCCTGAATGATTAGTATTAAAACTTAATAAAGTTAATTTAATTAGTGTGGTTAGATTATGTTAGATTAAAATGAGATTTTAGAATAATTTGTTTTTTTTTTTTTTTTTTTTGAGTTGAGAAGAAGAATAGGAGGTCTTAGAGGAAAACTTGGGGTTTTTAGAAATGAGTAATTCAAGTAGGGGAAATGATGTTGGAGAAGGTTCAAGTAACAAAGATGATTGTGTTGATGGTAAGATTATCTTAAATTCTCCCATGGATTGGATATATCTCACAACACAGAGAAAGAGTCGTCAATGTCGAGGGATGTATACCCCAACAACTCTATAAAGTCGTCAATGTATTGACACCAAAAATGACGACTCAAACCTGCAACTTTTCCAGGCTATGAAAAATCGTTAGGGTAATATGATATACCATCCATTTGACTCAAACCTACAACTTTTCGAGGTTATGAAAAATCGTCAGGGGGTAATATGATATACCCCGACTACTCTTAACTTAGGTCACAAGAGTCGTTATTTTGTGTGTCTATACCAAGACGACTCTTTTGAAAATTTTTGGGACAAAGAGGTTATGTTTGTTTTTCTAACAGGGGTCGTTGACCTTTAAAAGGGTCGTGACCATAGAGGATCGTCATAGGTTTCTATATTATGTTAACGATTCTAATCTAGGGTAAAAAATATGAAAACCAGAAATACGGTCGATCATCATATACCCTAACGATTGTTTATGGTCTCTACATGCATATGAAAAATCGTTAGGGTTTAGGCTTTTCGAATTGATTTGACCCTTTTCTTTGAATGAAATTTTCGGGTGAAGATTTTTTTTTTTTTTTTTCTTGGAGTCGTTAATGGAGGAGAACAGAAGAGTCTAGAGGGTGAGAGGGGAGGGAGTGATCTTTTTGTTTAGAACTAGAAATGAATTGGGGATTAAGATTCAGGGTTAACAGGTTTTTAAGATTTATTTTTAGTGAAGGGTAAAATAGTATTTTCACAATCGGTTTAATACGCCCCTGAAAAATTTGGGGTGCAAATAAAATGTCAAGGCCCCCAATTAATATCTTTGGCCCCCAATCAAACGAGGCTAAAAAAGCCTAAGGTAATTCTTCAAAATTCTATATTGACTCAAATTCAAAGGGTTTTTAATATTTTGTTAGGACACTTCTGTGGATACTTTAGCTAGGGTTTATTGAAATAATCATGGATTTGAATAATCAAAAGTTACTTAAGGGAAAGAATAATAGCAGCATTGGCGAGGCAGAGGATAGGATTAGTGAATTACCTGACGCGATTCTACATTATATACTTTCACTCCTTGATATCAAGCATGTTGCTCATACTTCTATACTGTCTAAAAGATGAAAGCAAATATGGGCCTCTATCCCCGCTCTTGATCTGCAATTCCGGGAACGGGAAGACCCCCCTTCTTTACCGGAAATCAGCAAATTCATGGATTTTGTGGATAGAACATTGCTTCTTCATGACACGTCATCAAATATTCAAAAGTTTAAGCTCAACTAAATACACACATGAAGGGATTAATACAGACACAGAGTGAATAGCTCACTCGTACTATCACTAGTGGAAAAAAGCCGTTTTAAGATAGTTGGAAAGTGTCGTTTTGACTCGTTAAAGGACACTTTCAGACCGCCTCTGAAAGTGCTGTAGATTTAGTGTCTTTTTCTGGAACGACTCATTCAGATTGCAGTAGATTTACGATGCTTTCAGATTGTCGCTAAGCACGACACCTGGACTACGTCGTTGATAAAATTTATTTTAATATTAAAAAATCAATCAGATCAGGCTGGCTGACTGCAGCCATTATGACTGGGCTGAAATAACTCCGATTCAAATCCAAATTACACTGAATTTCTAATTTAACTATTAAAATTCAAGTCTCAATTAAAATTCAAATTCCATACAAAACCCGGTTCATCCAATACAAAATGACGATTCCATTACATTCATTTATACTTATCTATTCACTTCAAAACAATACAAAAAAGGATTCAATTCCTAGTTAATAAGTTCAAGGTTTCTTAAAGAGGAGTGCTTCAAGGAAAAGAAAAAAAAATTACTATGTCACTCTCTTGAAAAAGAGAAGTTCCAGCCCTAATGAAATAACTCAGGTGAACGGACGCCACTCTCGTGCCTCAGAACAAGCGAAAAACAAGCAAAACCTTTACATGTATTCCAACAGTTTCCATTTATCACAAACTGGTTGAGTTAATGGCTGAGCACCCCTTCAACAATCTTGCAGTCATAGGCAGTGACACCCTTCTAAATAGCTTCAGCTAATTCTTTATTCTGCCAGAACATTAAAACAGAGAAAGTAAGCATAACATGACAATCCTTCAGGTATACACTAAAGTGATGAAGCAACCTCATTTGTCAGCACAAACATAAGCACGCTACTGCATACTTTCCTAAGCAACTCTAAAAATGCATAACAATCATATGGTTCAGGCTTTTGTAATCAAGCCTCAAAGAACCAATGCCTACATTTATAAAGAGTATCTTTTAATTTAAGCATCATATTTGACATACTATACATATATCTACGTATAATGATGGACATAAGAAGATGATGGATCTAAAAGAAATCAGTGTCTTGTGCTTACAAGATATCAGCAAATAACTCAATCCATTCAAAAAAATTAAGCAATATAGGTATGAGATTGTATACCAAAAGTAGATGGATATCCATTAAACAAATCAGTGAGCAGGGAGTTACCACCAAAACCTTCCTGCATTGAGTTTGAACTCTTGTGGATTTATCCTCCAATCACGGCAAGAAATAGGGTAAAGAGACCATTCAACCTCTTTTGCCTTCAGCTGATCTCTCTTTCTTCTTTAGTCTACTCAGGTCACAACTGCTGAAAGATAGAATTACAGAGGTAAGTAAAACACAGGATCATTGCCACTTAAAGACAGGATTACAACATTATCATCACCATCAACAAAAGTAAAGTTTCTTATACGCCAGCACACAATCTATTCACTTAGAATACATATTTTCATTGAACCTTCCAACTAATTGTAGTTTGTACACAAGAATTCAGAAGACTTAAGATTATCTCTTGAATTTGATGATGTTTGACTAATATGCTTTGAATGCTTAATCATCTATATAATAAACTAAATACCCTTAGCTCAGATTAATATAGGAAGTTCTACTACCCTGTAAAACCAGCTCGCGTTGTTTGTTAACCAAGATGCCATAGAACAATAATTCTCCCTAAGGTGGGATTTACATATGGAAGTTCTGCTACCCTTGTAGTTTAGTAATCTTCAAGCATCAATAGTAAGACAAAGAATTTATCTATTATAAGGATGCTATCTTGAAAGGCACGGCAAAGAAGCACAAGGTTTATAAATGCTTACACTCCAAAGAGAAATGGAGCCTCAGCCCTAATTCTTGGATCAACACCCTGTGTGTCGACAACAAGGAGTAAGATAACATTAAGGTATTCACAAATCGTCATCCAGGTCTACAAAATCAAAATCAAATCAAAATATTAGATAAATAAGTGCAGAATAGAACAAAGTAAAATACTTAGTAAAGATGGATGTAAATTGTTAAACAAGTCCAATTTATGAGATAGCACATAATGTGAGTTGAGGTACACAAACACGGATGGTAAAGCAAACCAAGCTGGTAATGTAGGAATATAAGCATTCATGCAAGTTGGATTTATGCTAAAAAGTGCCAAGAGGATAGAAGCATTCAGGCCAGGAATTTCAATATGTGAAGACAAAAGGGGAGCCATATCTAGTTTTAAATCATAATAAGATGCTGATGCAGAGTGTCATAAATATCAACACTGCATGAGAAGTTGATATCGTAAGCTAAAAGAAATCAAAGTTAAATATCGTATCAAATAAGGAAGTACCTTGACTATCATCTCATTGATAATTTGTCAAACCTCCTGCCCATATTTACCCATGGAATGCGTCTCAAGACAAAGACTACACCAGAAAAATTACACTAGAGGATCTAAGGCTTGGACAAAATCGAGGCAAATGAAATTCCAAACTTAATTCAAGAATTAAAAGATAAAAAAACTCACTTAAAGGTATTAGTCCGATGCATTTAAAAGAGGTCAGATAGAATTCTCAAGACAAATAGCGAGTACAACCTTAGGATTTCAAAACACAGTCCATTAAACCATCCAAAAACCACTAATGCCAATAACATTTTCTTAAACAATACAACCATCAGTATGGTTAGTTGTCATAATATTAGCAGTATCTTCATTGGCATATTTGACAGTCATGTACACTAGTGACCTCATTCATGACCGTAATTTAACTAACTAGTCAATGAATTACTAACATTCTCTGTCCAAGACCAAACTATGATAATAGCTGCTACTTTATCATGTTTAAAGTTTGAAATGGTATGACATGCTGAAAAAAGTATAAGACAATAACACCTACCACCAAATTGTAGATGCCAAAAGTTTTACGCCATTATAACAACAAACACATACCTGAAGATGAGATTTGCTGGAACCATGTTGGATTCCTTGGGGTACACCACCTACGTTTTTATAAAACCAATGTCAGAAAATTAGAAATGCGGATTTCGAAACAAAAATAATAGACATAATGCAGATTAGTTAAAACAAGCAGGACCTAAGAACTGATGCAGATAACACCACAGATTACTCGAAGAATCCTGTCCAAAAAAGCCAGTAGGATGAACCTACACACTTAATCAGATTTACCAAAATCAAGCAAATAAATAGAGCCAAAAATTTAAGCAATTTAGCTTTTCATAGGTATTGAATCGAAAAAGAGTTGCGTTCTTCTTAAGCACCAGAAAACACTTAACCTATGCTATTTGATAATCAGTCAATAAGGTTACAAAATTATCCAGGTTTAATCTGATTACCTCTTCAAGTGCCACAATTCAGATTTTATAATTGGTCACTACGATTCATTAGTTTCATAAAACAACTTTGTCCACAATCTTCTACATAAAACACACAAGTAAACCTAGAATAAAAATCTCTAAATAAACAAAAACCCAATCTTATCTCAGGTTTAAATGATCTTGTCTATTTATAAATACCAAAACAAAGAAATAAATTGATGGAACCAGATTTTAGAAATACCAAAACAAAGAAATTAAACCCTATAAAATTGACGGAACCAGATTTTTAAGAAAACTGAAACATAAATTGAGATTAACAACATACCATGTTTGGAAAAACTACGTGAAATCCAATATAAGAAACATAAAAATTTGAAGAATCTACAAAAATCAGACTTACAAACGGGAATTTAGTTATTAAAATTCGAAAAAATAAAAGTGGTGAGAAATTATACCTGAAGAAGTTCAGAAATCCAACCGAGGCTGATTATTCGTCTTCCAAAAACTCCTACAGTAAAATCAAGAGAATTACAAACCCTAACAACAAACAAAATCAACAACTACAAAAGAGAGAAAAAGGGAAAATTACATTTTCAAAGCCCTAAATTTGGTTCCAATAAGAAGAACAATTAATACCACTCAAACAGCAGAGATGAAAAACAAAATGGTTGAAGAAGAATTGTTTGAGTTAAGATTGAAAAGAAAATGGTTTTAGATCGAACATAATGATACAAATAGATCCGGATAGATGAAGAAGGAAATGGTTTTCTTCCTGGTTCACGGTTTTGTGTTTTGTTTCATGGAGATCTGTTAATTTTCGTAAGAAATCAAATGGATCTGGAGAGATAAAGAGTTTTTTACTTTGGAGGCAGAAAAAGGGTTGGAGAGAGAAGGAGAAGAGAAGAGGGGAACTCGCAGAGAAAATAGAATAAAAAGATAAGGTTTTTAGTTCAGAGAAGAAGGAGATTCGCAGCCGTTGGATTAATGAGAAAACCCAAATCTCCAAAATATATACCAGGGAAAGGACACTATCAAGCTATTGTTGTCTAAGTCAACAAAAGTGTTTACCCAACTGCATCTTGACTTTAGTCAACAACAGTACATGGTGTGTCTTTGTCTAAGTCAACAAAGTCTAAACACAACGGCGTTTTGACTTTGGTCAACAACACTCGAATGTACTTATTTTGCGAAATTTGTTTTGTGTCGTTTCATTATGTCTCGGATAGCCCTTTTTCCACTAGTGTATCCCCCTCAGTGTGGAGACGGGCGAACACAAAGCTTGAGTACGCAAAAACTCAAATTTCTCTGCGAGATAGTCCCTTAGTAAAGACATGACCATATTTGAGTAGTTGAAACATAGTGAATACACTGAGCTTTAGATTGAACTAACTCCACGATGAAGTGAAAATCGGTGCAACATGCTTCATACGATTATGCATTATTGGATTTGAAGCCGCGGTAATTGAGCTTTTGTTGTCACAATTAAGAGTGGGTGATGAGAGAAAGACATTAAAATCTTTAAGTAGCTAACAGACAAGTAGAACTTCGGTAGTTGTATGAGCCATGGAGCGATGTGCATACGTGGAGCTCCAGAGCAATGAGGTTGCTTCTTAGAAGACCATGAAATTGGAGAACCACCAAAAAAACACATAAAGCTCTTGGTAGATCATCATCATCGGCTTACCATCCCGGTCAGTCGAGTAGGATGATAAAGTTTTTAAACCTTGTTGAAACACAATACCAAAATCCAAAGTGCCTTTGAGATATCTCGAGAATTCTCTTTGCACCTACAAGATGAAGCTGTAGTAGGTTGACTCATGTGTTGACAAACGATTCACGACATAACAAATCTCCAGTAGTCAAGTCACATATCGAGAGCACCAACGAGATCTATAATCGAGATATCGGCTAAGGGTTCACCGTCATGTTTGCTCATTTTAGTGTCGGCAATGGTGGAGATGAACAAGGCTTAGCATCTAGCATATTTGTTCTTTTAAAAGATCAAGAATGTACCAGTATGAGATAGATACATTGAAGTTGCACTTCTCTTAATTTCTAAGACCAAGAAATAGTGAATGTTGCTGAATCCTTAGCTTGGAAATGAATCGGAAAGTTTGGAGATAACTTTGATCAAAAGCGGCCGGGAGGAGCTTAGTGATGAGTATATCATCAACATAGATAAGAATGATGATGATGGCCAGGCAATGCTTGAAAGGTAAATAGAGAAGTATCTGCCTGTGAAGCTTCAAAACCAAGAGAAGAAGGCACTCCATGAGCTTTTCATACAAATCTCTTGGAGCTTGTTTAAGACCATATATGAATTTATGAAGTCTGCATACATAATACGGTTTGTCGGGATCTTGAAAACACAGGCGAGTCTTGTATACTACCTCTTTGAGATCCCCATGAAGAAAAGCATTGCTAATGTCAAAGCCGCTTAACAGCCGGTGATTATGAACAACAAGAGCAAAATCTAATCTAATAGTAGTTGGTTTAGCAACTGGACTAAAAGTTTCTTCATAGTATATTTCCTCTTGTTGATGATAACCTTTGGCAACAAGTCTTGATTTAAGTCTATCAATGGTACCATCGGGATTATGTTTTATTTTGAACACCCATTTGCGACCAACTAAGTTTTGAGAAGGATGTGGAGGTTCAAGTGTGTTTTCTTGCATTTTTGAGGGTTGTGCATTCAAAGAACTAAAGTTTATCCATTTAGGATGTCTCTTGCTTTGAGCAAGCTGAATTGGGAACAAAATCTTCTGTGGAGCAAGAAAACAAGCAAGCAATGGATATTTTGTTGAAAATAAAGATTTTGGTGGTTTAGGTTTAAAAATACCTCTTTTGCCCCTTGTAGTCATTGAATGAGAATTAAATGACGGGATCTTTTGACAATGATTGTATGGGTGATAAAGGAGAAGTATCCATAGTAGAAACTTGTTCTTTAGATGAGCTAGTAATTAGTCTTTGAGTAGTTGTAGTATCAATAGAAGGAGCATATGTGGTTGAGAGATTTTATGGAGTAGAAACAATACTTGTAGCAGTAACAGTTGAAGTAGTAGAAGATTCTTGGGATAGTGAAATCTTGGGAATGCAGTTGAGAGCTCTGAGAAGTAGTATTTGATACATTAGTAATTCCTTGTGAGTGAGAGCGGGGAAAGTGTGTTTCATTGAAGGTAACGTGTCTTGAGGTAAACACTCTTGCGCGAGCAAGGTTGAGAACACCTATAACCTTTACGAGGAAGAAGAATATCCAATGAAAATACACGGTTGCTTCTAGGCTCCAATTTGGAATGTGTATAAGGCTTAAGCCATGGATAGCGAGCACATCCAAAGGATCTCAATGCGATGTAATTTGGGCTTGAGGTCCCATAAAGCTTCTCATAAGGAGACCGAAAAGAGATTGCAATTGTTGGTAGTATGTTGATTAGGTAGTTAGCCGGTCAGAAGTGCATCTACCCGGTAACAATCTTGCAAATTAGGTTTGAATGAGTAAAGTTCTGCAAATTCCCAACAAATGTTTGTGTTTACTTTCAGCAACTCCATTCTTCTCAGGAGTGTATGCACATCAATATTGATGCTCAACACCATGAATAGCTAAATATTTGCTAAGTTCATTGTTAATGAATTCTCCTCCTCCATCAGTTCTAATAACATTGATCTTCAATTCAAAGAAGTTCTCAACTTGTAATTTAAAGGTATTGAAGATAGTGATAAAATCGACTTTCTCATTAAAGGAAATACCCAACAATACTTGCTGCCGAATCATCAATGATGTTACAATAGTAAGTAAAACCTTTGCAACAAGTCACAAGACAAGGTCCCAAAGATCCATGTGCAATAATTGCAATGGGTGTGTAGATTCGAACTAGAAATAGAAAATGGAAGCTCATGATCTCTTCCTAAGCGCGGTCTTTGCACACAAAAAGATTTAGAGATGACATAGAACTAATAGGGAATTGATGACTAATTCTCTGCATGGACTGAAATGATGGATGCCAAGCCCCATTTGAAGAAGTTGTGGTGAAACTTGAACTGTAGATAGAGTTGTAAATGGATGAGTTGTGTCCACTGAAGTTGAAGATTGATTTGTTGTAGATGCTAAGTGAATAGGATATAATCCATTACTACTCGCCCTTGGAAAATAATCCTCCAGTATTTGAGATCCTTCGCAAAGAAGTTGTCACCCTCAAATGTTATACTGTAGTTATTGTCTCTTGTAAATTTGTGAACTGACAGTAATTTATGAGATGCAGATGGAACATGAAAAATTGTTGGTAGTTTAACAGAATTAGAGTGTAGAAATTTGGTAGAATTACCTATTTCTGCAATTGGCATACCTTCACCATTAGTTGTAGTGATCTGTTCACTCCATGTATATGAATGAAAATCTTGTAAATCTGATGCATCTGAGGTAATATGAGAAGTGGCACCGGAGTCACGGTACCAAGGATTGTCTCCAAGAACATCAGCTGAAGCCATCATATCATGAATATTTGGTGGAATTGGCTGGCCTTGATAAGCAAAGTTCATGCGCTGGTTATATTCAATAACAAAATGACCAAACTTGAAGCAGATTTGACAAGTTGGTCTATGAGGTCTCGCACCAGTTGTAGAAGAGCCAGATGAAGCAGGTAATGGAGATGGATTTGGTGGTGGTGGTGGTGGTGGAGTAAAAGGATTTGAAGCATAGTTTCTCTGGTGGAAGTGAGATGCTGAAGATGTAGAAGGATATGAATAGTGAGGTCTGAATTGTGGTCTTGATGAGTAGTTAGGTTTTGATTTATAATGAGAATAAGATCTGTTTGCTCGAAAAGCTGCAAAAGCTTTTGCTTCTTCGGAGTTAATGACATTCTTAGACCTTTCAGATAATACAATGTCTTCATTGAGTAAAAGATTGTGTAATTCTCCTAAAGATACTGGTGGATTTCTAACTATAATTAATGTAGAGAAAGAATCAAAAGCAGATCCAAGACCATTAAGAACACTTACAATCATTTCAGATTCACATATTGGTTATCCAGCAGCAGATAAAGAATCAAATATTTTCTTGATATCATTTAGGTAATTGATGGATGAGAGTTTTGTTCTGAGTTGAATGATGTGTGTAGACGAGATTGCAGCAAAGATTACACTTTCTGAAATAGTAGGACCAGCAAAGATATGAGATTACACTTTCTGAAATAGTCGACTGAATCCATAAAATGAGAGTTTGATCTTCTTGATTCCACTTGATCCACGCAGGATTGATAGTTTCTTAAGGAGCAGCATTTCTTTGAGCATAGACAAACTTATTTGGATACCTTTTTGATCCATCAATGTAACCAAGAACGTTGTATCGTTTGAATAAGGGAAGAAGAAGAGCTTTCCAGGTGAGAAAATTGTGATCTTGAAGCTTAGATGGCCCTATACTAGAGATTGTGTTTAGAGGAACCTTAGTAATCTTGGATTCTATATCGAATCGGTAGAAAAATTGTGACGAAGCTTTGTGTTGCAGGTTTAATGGCGGAAGCAAAGAAAAGGTGATCATGACCAGATCGGCTCTGATACCATAGAGAAATTGTGTGGTGAGAATTATCACTCTTACTAACTCACACAACAAACAACAAATACTCAAGCCTTATGTAGAAGGGTGATATTGTTCTGAAGGACAGTGTCAAAGACAACTGGACTTGACCGAAGACAGGCAAGCAAGAAATGCACGGAACTGTACGGATATAACCTGTAATACCTGTCTCAGGTAAACTATACTAAAGACACACATGAAGGGATTGATACAGACACAGAGTGAATAGCTCACTTGTACTAACAACGACAGGAAGTGAAAGATTTCAAGAGCTAACATCATTAATATCTCATCACTAAAAGCACAACGAATACGGGGGTAAATGTAGATGATTTAGTTCGATGATCGATATGAGAATCCATTATCTGCATAATCAAATTCAAGCCGAATCGAAGGATTTCTTGAGTGTAATAACAATTGATTTTAGAAATTTGTTCACTTTCCTTGTTCTACTACTATTTGAAGAGAAGAAATCGGGATGAAAAACTAGGTTTTCGTTGTTCATGAGGTTGAAGAAAATTAGGTTAAAACAATTAGGCTTTTATCCTTACGGATCTTTTCTCCAAATGTGCAAAGAGAGTAATGAAAAACCCAGATTAAAATACTGTTGGAAGTTCATATTTTCCCAATTTGTAACTACCATATAAGATGGAATTCCTAGAGGAGACAAACTGAGGTTGAAATGCGATTAGGAGTTCATTTTTTCCCAATAGTATAATTGATTTACGGTTGGTATGTGGTCGAAACTATTTTTGAAACTCTAATTTGATCGATTCTTACCTATTTATGTGATTAAAAGCAACAAAAAGGGTGAGTATATTCGATTCTTACCTAATCTATATGAAAGACTCTTCATATTAAAAATCATGTTAAAATGTTTTCTCACACCTTACTCCCAAGGAAATATTATAATATAAAAATTAATCTTTTAAGGTGGTAAATACATATCAATTTATAATATATATTAAGCCGAATTTTCGATTTCGAATTCATATCTTTAAAGCGAATTATACACTTATATATGTCGTTGAAGTATATCTTTTGTGAACTACGCATCGTTGACCAAATTTTTGACCGATATTAAATTTTATAAATCCAAAATAATATTGGTGTGATCACCAGTTGTTCCGTAAGTTTCTTTGAACCCCGAATTGCTAACTAAGATCCGGATTGAAGGCTACTCTGATAGGTCTCACGTTGGCATTTTTTTTTTTGAGGTAGCGATGGGATGTAAACAGAGTGTAAGTAAAGGTTCTATAGTTACAAAAACAAGTGAGGGTATTGTTCCTTGAAATCCCTAGGATTTTTCTTCTACTTAAATCTGTACTACTCACATTGGAAAATCCGACTGCAACTAAGCAAAAGAGAAGAGTTAGTTTCAAACATAATTTTTTGGTTTCATAAATTTGGGATTCAAGCAGGTGATTACACTGAAAGTATTTGGGATTCCACAGAAACACTCTAGCTAAGGTATTTGATTTTCTAAATCTATCTCTACTGTTTTCAAATTTTGTTTTGGTATCAACAAATCTGTAATTAATTGAGTTAAGGATTGTTTTAACTTCAAAGAAATGGAAACCCAATCTTCGTTATTAGTAGATGAATAAGCTACTATTGAATCTTTAAATATCTAGGGATTTGGAGGATTTTTCTTTCTGCAAGTTTTTGCTCATGAATCTTACAACAAATCAAAGCTATAGAGATTGTTGGTACATCAAGTCTTCAACAACATGATTTTTTTCTCAATATTTTTTGGACAGATTTACTGAAATCTCATGGATTTGAATGGTAACCAAAAAGTTAATTGGGGGACAGAATGATAGCATTGGTGAGGCAAAAGATAGGATTAGCGACTTACCAGACTCAATTCTTCATTATATCCTTTCATTCATTGAAACCAAGTTTGTTGCTAGAACTTCTCTACTATCTAAAAGATGGAATCACATTTGGAGCTCTATCCCCACACTTGATTTCCCCTATTGGAGTTATTCCGAACCCCCTTCATTGTCTGAGATTAATAATTTCATGGATTTTGTGGATAGAACATTGATTCTTCGTGATGCATCATCAAATTTTCAGAAGGTCTATCTTCAAACTCATAAGCACATGAATGAATCTAGGGTTCATTCATGGATCTCTTATATAACAAAGCACAATGTCAAACAACTGGATCTCTGTTTGCGTCTAGAGAAACCTTTTTTTCTTCCTTCTTCTCTTTTTAAATGTGAATCACTGACTAAATTGGAGCTAACTGCATCCTGTGATATTCATATTCCTAAAAGTTTCTCTTTTCCGAATCTCAAGAGCCTTGAACTTGGTTGTATCCAATTTACTGATGATTGCTGGAACGGGCAACACTTTTCTAATTGCCCTGTCCTTGAAAATTTGATTTTGGGAAGCTGCACCTGGTTTGGTGTGAGGAAATTCTGCATTTTGACTCCAGCTCTAAAAGTCTTGACAATTGAAAATGATAATTTCAAGGAAGATGGTTTACGTGATTGTGATCTCAAAATTTATGCACCGAATCTAGTATCTCTTATCTACATGGATGCTGTGGCTAAGGATTATGACATGTCCAGCTTTGTAAAACTAGATAAGGCAGAAATCTACTTCAATAAATATGATGGGGACGAAACGATAGGTCATGGTGCAGCTGTAAGGAAGTTTCTTCAAGCGATTTCACATGTAAACAGTCTAATGACAGGTGCTTTAGACCTAGAGGTATTCATCTTTCCTCGTGATCTCTTTATGTATTATGTGGTTGATCAGACTCCTGGAAACAGAATTATATGCTTGTTTTTACTGCAGACTGTCCTCGTTGCAGACGACTTCGTAAACGTCATGCCTACATTTCATAATCTGAACATATTGGACCTGATTCTAGGACCGGCCACAGATGAATTAATATTTGCATTGCTCAAAGCAGCACCTAATCTGAAGAAGCTTCGATTTGACTTGGTAAGTGCGCAAAACTTGGGTTTACATTTGTTATGTCTTCTGAAAAGTTATATTTATGATGTTTTTCTGTTTATTTTGATTCCAATTTCAGGATGTTTTTGCGCCTGAAGATGACCACAATGGCGATGCCGATAGAGTATTTGAAGAAACTGAAGGCTTGTTTCAACACCTCCAGTCAGTTAAGTTCAGGGGCGTTGTTGGGGAGGGCAGGGAGTTGCAATGGGCGAAATTAATTTTGAAAAATGCAAAATCTTTACAGAAAATGACTATTCGTACTGGCTATTGTGATGTGAATGAGAAAGAATTAGTTGAATCGGAGTTACAAAATCTTCCAAGAGCCTCTGTGGGATGTGTGCTTAAGTTTGTCTAAAACTTGCGATGGAGTTATGCAGTGGGTTTGAGACTGTGATCTCGAAATTCTTGCACCAAGTCTAGTGTCTCTTAGTTACTGGGGATGTGTGGCGAAGGATTACGAAATGTCCAACTTTCTATCACTTGATAAAGCAGTAGTTGCGTTTTTGTGTTTTCAGTATGAATCACGAAGAGTATAGAGGAATGGATAAGTCAGGCTGTGAGTAAGTTTCTTTGGGTAGTTTCACACGTCAGCTTGAATTTTCTTTGGCAAGTGTGCAAAATTTTTGATTCTGAATACCGTCTTAATTAAAAAGTATATGATGAAATTGAAGACTTGTTTCGACAACTCCAGTCAGTTTACTTTTGCGCATTTAGTGGGAAGAAAAGGGAGTTGAGATGGGCAGAATAAGTTTTGAAGAATGCAATATCTTTGCAGACGATGCTTATTGTATATGGTACTCTCTGTTCTAATGCGGGTATGCTGAAAAGCAAAGAAGTAGTTATATCGGAGCTGCTAAGTTTTACAAGAGCCTCTAGGAGATGTAAGGTTCCATTTGTCGAAAACTGGTGATAGGGGCGGAGTGTTTATTTGTCTGTAGTCTTGGTCCTCGGCAATCAGCGGTGCTTTTTGAAATGAAGAGTTGAGTTTGCGAGATATAGGACACAATTGCTCCTTGCAGAGAACATGACATGATCCGTCAGTTTTTGAACTGCCATCATCTAGCTTCTCAACTGTCTCTCTTATATTAATAGAGAATTAATTCATTTGCCCTTGTATTTGTTCACATAACTCAATTTCATTCTTTGTATGTATAGAGACAGCACCATTAAATCTGATATTGAATTAGGAGACCTGGTGGACCTTTTTGCTTGGGAGGAGTTTTTATTTTCTGTATATACGGGCAGCCGGGAGCAGCAGCAGTAATTACCACGCAGCGTTTCTGTATATACGAGGATAGCCCATAGAGCAGCAGTAACTGAAGCCCAATATCATATTTTCCTTAGCTTTTGTGGTATTTTAAACAAACTCAATTTTTTGCATGTTATTTTAGAAGAACCATGTTTTATAGGGCATACAACAACAGTTTAGGGCTATAAAATGATTAAACTAACTAGGTTTAGTGTTTATCCATTAGTCCCACCATATCGTTGCTAAGAATTTTATCCACTTGTTACATAGTCCCTTCGTTCCACGTTAGATAATGTTTTTGGAGTTTTCATGCAAATTAAGAAACGAAGAGAGATATGAAAAATTTCCATCTATGCCCTTAAGAAAAGTCTTCAAACATAAATTATTATTAGGACACTTAAAAATAAACTTATAGTTCCAAGACAAAATGTTAGGGTGTTATTGGAAGTTTTATGGAAAAATATGAAAACCTTCAAGTATTGTGGAACAAAAAAATAACCCTAAAACATCATCTAAATGGAATGGAGGGAGTAATTAATTACCAATAATTGGATTAAAAGAATGAAACTGAGATGCCACACAAGCAGTTTTTAGAAAGCATGTACAAAATTGAACTCCAAATATTATTAAACTTTGTTGTAATATTGATCAAATGCTCAGGCTTCATTCGTTATATTTGTCACTAAATAATCTCTCAGGGCATACATATTCAAGGTTCGAGCAAGCATTTTGGTGAGACTATGTTGCTCAAGATTTAGCCTATCTAGAGTGGGAGAAAAGTCGACCACGTACCCTATGGGGTCTGGTTATGTGAGGTCTTTAAACTATGCAGAAACTGAGTATCCAACATCCAGATAAACTATGCAGAAAAACTGAGTATCCAACAATATCCAACATACAGTCATCATCTCCTTTTTGCTGATGACTATATGATATTCTGCAAGGAAAATTTGATTGAAGCACAGAAAATAATGCAGACACTGAAACTATACTTCTTGGCGGTTTATAAACTTCAATAAGTCTGGAGTTTTCTTTAGCAAAAACACCAACCTAAGCCTTATCCCTCAAATTAGTGGATCCATGGGAGTTCAAGTTTTGCAGCTGGATGATAAATACCTGGGATCCCCCCTCTTTACTCACAGAAGCAAAATCAGTTCCTTTAAGACAGGGGTAGAAGAGATGAAGCTCAGACTCTCGGGTTGGAAATATACCCCCCTAAATCATGCAGGTAGGGAAGTTCTCATCAAATCTGTCACTTCTTCAGCTTGCATCTATCAAATGAACTGTTTTAAGGTGCCAAAGAAAACTTGCAAAGATCTTGATAAGCTTCAAAGATATTTCTTCTTGGGAAAAACCATAGAGAATACTACTGGTTACTATCCTAAAGCTTGGACTTATTTATGCAAACCAAAAGAGTTGGGAGGTTTAGGCTTCATGAATTTGGAACTCTTCAACAACTCCATGATAACTAAAATTGGTTGGAGGCTTGAGCTGTATAAAGACTCTCTCTGGTATAAACTCATGGATGCAAAGTATTTAATAGGTAAAAATGTTCTTAATATGGATATTAAGTCAAAATATGGTGATTCCTGGATATGGAAAGGAATCCTTGAAGGAATAAACAACATACAACAACATTGCACTTGGAGAATAGGAAATGGGAAGACAATCAATATTTGGGAAGACATTAGGATACCAAATACCTTCTCAGAACTACAAAAGCCACGAGAATTGTCCCCAACACATAGAAAAGGTGGAATCTCTTCTCCTTAGGAAGAAACTTGGAATGAAGCACAAGTCACTTCTCTCTTGACAACAATGAAGGCTGCAATGATTCTGAATCTGCAAAGCCACCCAAATGAAGAAAATAGAATTTTCTGGAACTTAACTGACAAAGGAGATTTTTCTGTGAGAGCTCTCTACAAGAAAAAAGTTGAACATATTTACAGAAATGACATCCATACAGGAAATTGGGAAGAGAAATTTGGCACATGGAGGTGGCTCTTGTCATCGGAATATTCATCTGGAAGTGTGCCTGAGAATTCTTCCACTAATGCTAAAACAACGAAGGCATCCTTCAACTATATAAATTCTAGATGCCTTTGTTGCAACTTGAGTAGGGGAAGAAGAGACCATGACCCACATGTTTTCTAAAATCATTGCCACTCAAGTTTGGAAAGAGATTATGGGAGATAATCACACCAATTTTGATCACAATACTATTTTCGCCATTGGTTAAATTCTTGGTTCTATCAGGAATGCCAAGTAATGAAAGAGTATCTTAGCTACCGATTCTTTGGTATATACGGAAGGCTAGATGTGATCGATCTTGGACACATCTGACAAATGCAAAAGTTACCTCTATGCGCATAAATCAACATCTCGGCAACCACCATCATTGCATGAACATATTGTAAATGAATTAACTCTTCTCCCCTGGTGAAGTTGACCCAACTATGTGTCGGGACATTTCCCTATAATGTAAACATTTCCTCAGACTTTGGGAACATAATTAAGATATGTACACACCAAGATTTTGAGAGCCATCTTTACTATATTGCACTAATTATGACCCGATTTTGCGGGAACAATCATTGGAACCAGGAGGATATCCGGGATACGGGACCTTGGGGAGCAACGGGGAGGAGCATACCTAGCCTTCCGGCGGAGCTAAAGAATGGCGAGCAAACAAATGTGCAAATAACTTGAATCAATGGAGGTCTTAACTCGTTTCAAGTTTCTACCATGGTGCAAAAGGAAGATTTCAACTCGGTTACCATGAAAGAATTCCCAACCATGAAGACGGATCAATCAACAAAATCCACCCGAGTCTCTTTTGTTTTTTTGAATCTCAATATTATCCACCGTTCCCAAAATATGGATACTTTTCAATTAGCTAATTTACGTAAAACCAATGATGGGCAGGATGAGTGATATTCTCCATGCCAAGTACAATTCTCATGGTTTGTACTTCCCTTAGCTACTGTCTAGGCCTAAGTTTTTCTATAAAAAGAAAAAAAAAGAAACATCCGGATAAAATTTGGTGATCGTGTTGTGTAAACGTGATCCCAAAAACATTGTATTACGGAGGCGGATGTCCACATCGTTGGTAATTGTATCGAATTTTAAATTCAAAACTAGCTTATCATATTTTTAATCTAATATGTATAAATCTTTTAATACTTTCACATAAGATGGCTCTACTTATTCTGTAGTCAAATTAGGTTGTTTTAATATTATTCCGTTTGCAAAACGGAAAAAAAAAACTAGCCTATTTTTAGGGACCCAAGGCACCTGATCTGATTGGTCTGACTCTGGCACTTCTCTCTAGATAGAAATGTGATGTTAACAAAGTGTAAGTTAAGGTTTTTTATAGTTCCAAAAACAAGTGAGAGAGTCTTGTTCCTTGAAATCCCTAGGTTTCTTCTTCTTCTTAAATCAGTTCGCAACTAAGCGAAAGAAAGAGTTAGTTTCTAACATAATTTTGGTTTCATAAATTTGGGATTCAAGCGAGGTAATTACACGAAAGTATTTGGGATTCACGAAGACACTCTCTAGCTAAGGTAATTCTACCTCTATTGTTTTCTTAAATTTTTTGTTTTGGTATCAACAAATCGTGATTAATTGAGTTAAGGATTGTTTAACTTCAAAGAAATGGAAACCCATCTTAGTTATTAGTAGAAGAATAAGATGCTATTGAATCTTTAAATATCTAGGGATTTGGAGGATTTTGTTTCGCAAGCTCATGAATCTTACAACAAATCAAAGAAATTTAGAGATAATCTTTTTGTTAGTACATCAAGTCTTCAACAACATGATTTTTTTTTTTTTTTTTTTTTTTGATTTTCTTGAAAAATCTCATGGATTTGAATGCTAATCAAAAGTTAATTGAGGAGACAGAATGATAGCATTGGTGAGGCAAAAGATAGGATTAGCAATTAATGGACTCAATTCTTCATTATATCCTTTCATTCATTGAAACCAAGTTTGTTGCTAAGTTCTCTACTATCTAAAGATGGAATCACATATGGACCTCTATCCCCATACTTGTTTTTCCCTCTTGGACTTATTCAGAACCCCTCCCGAGATTACTAAGTTCATGGATTTTGTGGATAGAACATTGATTCTTCATGATGCGTCATCAACTTTTCGGAAGGTCTATCTAGAAACGCGTACGGACATGAATGCATCTAGGGTTCATTCATGGATCACTTGTATAACAAACCGTAAAGTCCAAGAACTCAATCTTGATTTGCAACTAGACACGCCTTTCTTTATTCCTTTATCTCTTTTTAGATGTGAATCATTGACTAAATTGGAGCTAAGTGCATCTGTGATATTCATATTCTAGAAGTTTCTCTTTTCCGAAACTCAAGAGCCTTACACTTAGTGGTATCCAATTTCTTGAATATGATTGATGGAATGCGCAACACTTTTCTAATTGCCACTGTCCTTGAATTTTTGATTTTGAAAGCGCACTTGCTTTGGTATGAGAAAGTCGCATTTTAGCTCCAGCTCTAGAAGTCCTAAAAATTAAATTATTTGTCGGTCGAAGATGGTTTACAAAATTATGATCTCAAAATTTATGCACGAATCTAGTATCTATTCACTACTTTGATGGTGTGGCCAGGGATTATGACTGTCGACTTTGTAAAACTAGGTAATGCACAAATCTACTTTAATAAAGATGACCTGAGCAAAGTTGTGGC